>CANTUQ010000146.1:24145000-24442500 GCA_947683425.1 Excoecaria cochinchinensis
TCAATTTTACACATATTAAAAACATGTAATTAATTTTCTTAAAATTATATAATTAATTTATAATTTTACTAATTTATTTGTATATTTATTAAAATATATGAAAAAATGATGAGATAATATTTAATATTTATATTTAACAATTGAAGGGAAATAAATAGAGGTAACATATAAAAATATTACCTACCTCTTGTAGCGCAAAAATGTTGCGGAAGCGTTTATAAGTATCTCTTTTTATTTTTGGTCACTGGCCTAACTCCTTATGCACGGGCAGGATAACAACACATTCTACAATATAAATGCCCCTTGGAGATTATTGTGTAGAGTGTTTAATTTTTCTTAAGCGTAATGTCATCTGAATTACGCCCATATGATTAAGCCTCCTTTAGGCATCATTTAGGCGTCATTTTGACGTCCCCAAATCTGACATGTAATTATCTATTTATAGTATCCTAAATATTAGAGACTCATCTCTATACTGAATTCTATCTTGAAATGGAACTCCATCCATATCAAAGTCATGGGAGTACCCAAACTCTATCATCTTACACTCACATGACAGAATGATTTCCAGTCATAATCTTAAGTTATTTAGGCAAATAGATTGTGTGACTAACATATCTTGAGAGCACTAGCATTATATACCGGTTAAGGATATATAGCATGTTGAAAAAATGAGATCCTCTTTTCCACGTATGCCTAACCCTAGATGGCCTTCTAACATTCACTGTTTTAACTCTTAATCTCATAAAATAACTTTCGTGTTCACTATTATGTTTTTAGTCACAGAAACTATAACAGGCATGTCGGTGAACCATGAACCAATTGAATGTGATCGAAAGGTTATCTTCCCCTCTTACAATATGTCATCCATCATGATTCAACTTACTTTTCTAGTTAGATCCGCCAAGCCTAAATTTTTCATGACCTTCTAGAGACTAACTAAGCTATCCACATTGAACCATACTTCAGGGATAAGTTAAGGGTCAAAATTTAAATAAAGTCTCACAATAGGGAAAGTTGATATCAATAATATTAAATTTTCATCTCTTGGTCACTTAATCACACACGGTATAAAACATATGTTATGGTGTTCTTTCCTTCCCTTAAAGGAGCACATGTCTCACATTTTAAAATATATATATAACACCATATAGAAGTGTAAGGTTGCGATACACCGAATCATCCAACTTTAGTCTGCTTACTTAAGGACTACTTCTGGCTTTTTGGATAAAACATTGTAATTATATTTAACTTACCATGAGATTACATTCAATCCTCATTTGGATCTTAATCCAAAGTATACAACTTTATGTATATCTTTATCTTTTACCTTAACAAAACTAATCTTGTAATTTCTGCAACATGGTACTTGTATTTTGAACAGTCTCTCGAGCATTATGATATGTTCAAAATTTGTCTCATCTTAGTTTTTACCAACTCATTAACAAAAATAAGGTAAATACCCTTGTGAGTGAGTTACTTCTCTATCCGATATGCTCAATCTCAAATAAATAATAGTAAATGTCTATGCATTAAACATTCACACTCATGTATTGCCAACAATGAACTTGATTATTATTCATAAATAAAAATGTTAAGGGATTATATAAAATATAACAGTACTTATCAAATTCTACACAAACCTTGAGATCTAATGTATCTCTCAAAACACATCTCTCATTACAAGTTTTGTTATTGGATCTGCAATCATATCATATGTAGAAACATACTGTAAGTTCACTTTTCCTTGTGCAACAATATCTTTAGTGTATTGATACTTAATGTAGATATGCTTAGTCCTACTATTAAATTTTGGATCTTTTATGCAAGTTATCGATGATTGACTGTCGAGATAAACTATCACTGCTCCCTTTGAGGTAGTTACTCTTAAATGATCCATAAACTGTTTTAGCCAAATTGCCTCTTATATTGCAGTTGAGGAAGCGACAAATTCAATTTCCATAGTTGATAGAGCTACATAGGTTTATTTCTTGCTACTCCATGAAATGGCACTCTTGCCAAGAAAGAATATGAAACCTGAAGTGGATTTTCACTCATCCACGCCTCTTTCCCAATTAGCATCAGTGTATTATCTTAATTGTAAATCCTTGCCTTGATAACAGAGAGAAAGTTTGTTGTATCTTTGAGATATCTAAGTATCCTTTTGACTGCTTTCTAATATACTTCGCCTGGGGCAGATTGATATCTACTTACCAAGCTCACTGCATAGCATATATTAGGTCTTGTACACAATATTGCATATATAAAACTACCCATGACACTGGCATATGGAATGTTTCTCATACGTTCTATTTCTTCTAGCATCTTAGGACACATATCTTTGCTAATAAACTGATTCCTGGAAATGGGTTTGTTAATGGATTTGCAGTCTTGCATATTAAATTGTTCAAGGATTTTGTTGATATATGTCTCTTGAGAAAGAAACAACAACTTTCTCAAATGATCTTTTGAAATCTTAATTCCAAGAATGTAATATGCTTGACCCATATCTTTCATTTCAAATTTGGAAAATAACTAATCTTTGATTTCATTTACGTACTTTCTGTCATTTCCAACTATAAGCATGCCGTCTACATACAATGTCAAAATGACAAAATTATTTTCAAAGTTTTTACTATAAATACAATGGTCTTCATCAATCATGTGGAACCAATCTGACATGATTGTATCATGAAATCCCAAGTACCATTGTCTTGAAGATTGTTTAAGGCCATAGATTAATCTCATCAATTAGCAAACCTTATGTTCGCTACCTTTTTTGATGAAACCTATAGGACGTTCCATATAGATTTTTCATCCAATTCTCAATTGAGAAAAGCAGTCTTCACATCCATTTGATGTAGCTTTGGGTCTGAATTCGCCACTATGGTCAGAATTAACCTTATGGACGTAAATCTTACAACAGGTGAGAAAGTCTCCTCATAGTCAATCCCTTCCTGTTGTGTAAACCCCTTAGTGACTAGCCGAGTCTTATATTTTTTGATACTTCCAATAGCCTTTTACTTCACTTTGAGAATCAATTTATTCCTAATTAGTTTACATCCTTCTAGTAGATCAACTAGTTCCTAAACATGGTTTGATCTCATGGATGCCATTTCTTCTTCCATTGCTTTAATCTATTTTTCCTCTGCTAGGCATGAAAGAGCCTCTTGAATATTTTTAGGCTCTTCCTCGTCTTGTAGGGTAAATAAAAGGGTTTCGTTCAAGCCTTCGATTTCTAATCATTTGCATGGAACACTTATCCTTTTAGATTTTTGCAGTTCTGAATCTTAACAAACTTGTCTCATATATTTATCGTATTTCAGAATGCTCCCACTGGGATCATGTTCCATACTCCCACTGGAGTAAAAAAATACTTCTACTGAAAATAGGATCACAAACATCCGGATCGTTTGGAGGAGGAAAGTATTGACCTTCTTCCTCTAACTCCCTCTCACTCGGATAGAGTGATCCTGATTGTTCCTCTTCCTGAGTTTCATAGAAAGTGAAATCTTGATTCACTTCACCCAACTTTGGAAATTCATTCTCTAAGAATATGACATCTCATGATTCAAATTCTAGCACTGTGCCATTCTTTTGCTCACCCATGAAAATATATCCTTTTGATACTTCAGAATATCTCATAACGATATTCTTTTTACCTCTTCGTCCTAATTTACCAAATTTACTTAAGGTATCATGGACGTAAACAGCACAAACTCCAAGGTCGTAAATGGCTTAGGTCAGGTTGTCGACCAGTCCACAAATCATAAGGTGTGGAAGTGATAGATTTGGAGGGCATACGATTTAGAACATATGTGGAGGTCAATAAAGTATCTCCCCAATAGGAGATTGGCAAATTTGCCTCTGCTATCATATATCTAACCATATCAAGAGAGTCTTATTTCTTCTTTCTGCAACACCATTTTATTGTGGAGTTTTGAAAATGGACAACTGATGTTCAATTCCTTTTTTCATCACATAAAGCTTTAAATTCCGTTGAAAGATATTCCCGACCTTTGTCAATTCCTAAAGCTTTAATATTTTTGTCTAATTGGTTCTCAATTGAGTTCATGTAAGTCTTGAAGTAAATCAATGCTTCTGACTTGTTAGAAATCAAATAAACATGACCATACCTAGTATAGTCATTTATAAATGTGATAAAGTAGTGGGCCCCATGCCTCGCCCTCATATTCCTTCGACCACATACGTTAAAATGAACTACCGGTAATGAAAATTTGGCCCTAATTCCTTTTCTGAATCATTTTTAACTAGTTTTCCTTTCTGGCAATTGTAGACACCAGGTCCCGAAGCGGTCCAAGATCAGAATTACCAGATAATAAAAAGGATACTTGCCACGAGAAGGTGTCGAAAATGACGTTTTCCTTGTCGAAATTCTCCTTTGTTCCTCTAAAAATTTTTTATTCAAAAATTTGCATTTTTACTTTTATTTTTATTCCTTTTTATTTTTATTTTTACTTTTTTTTTTCTTTTTTATTTTTATATGGGCACTGCACACCCGATTTGCGGTCGCACGCGTGGCGAGCCGCCCGCGCCCGAAGCCGACACGCGCCTGTGGGCACGACATGCTCCCCGCCTGGCGATGTGTGCTCGCATGGGCGCAGGTCACCAGGGGCGACGCGCCCCCCGACGCACAACCCTGGGGAGCACGTCGCCTGGGGCGATGCACGCCCCTGGGGCACACGTCGCCTCTCACGACATGTGCCCACAGGGGCGCGCGTCGTGTCCCTCCACCCACGGGCATTTTTTCCCCTTCGTGAGCGGTCGCTTTCGTCTGCGTTTCCTGGTCAAATTACAGTCCTTTTTTTTCCGTTTCTTTCACAATTCTGTACAATTTTTGGGGAGCAAAAAATGAAAGAAAAATTTCTCTTTTCCCATTTTGAGACAACCCAGAGGATCAAATGGAGGCTTGGACTTCATTTCAAAGGGAGCTGCATTTTTATTCAAAGAAAAAAATGTCTTTCTTCTCTCAAGCAAAAGAGCAGCCAAGAACTTCTTCAAAAAATCTTTAAACATTTTTCACCCTTCAATTTTATTTCTTCTCAAAAACAATATCTCATTCTTGGTTTGATTTGAGCAAGAAAAATTAATTTTCTTTGCTTAATCATCCCACCAAAAATATTTTCTTGAGTTTTTTTTTGTCAAAACTAGGATTTTTTCCCAAGTATTTTTGTGTTTATTATTATAGATTTCGACAAGGAGAACGGATCAAGACATCCTATTTTTCGATCTATAAATTCTGAGGGTAAAATAGTTCTCATTTATTTTTGTATATTATTTATTGTTGTTAATATTGTTATATTTTTCGTTATTTTTACTATGTTTTATTGTTACTTTTCTAGTCTTTTTATTGTTGCAGTTGTTGGCTTTTTTTTATTGTCATTTTTACCAACTTTTCATCACTGTCTACGTTTTTTCCTTATTATTATTTTCATTAGCATTGTTTTCCAGTTGCTTCCATTATTTTCATTATATATCACTATTACTGCTATTATTATTATTATTATTATTGTTGTTGTTGTTGTTGTTGTTGTTGTTGTTGTTGTTGTTGTTGTTGTCTTATTATTATTATTATTATTATTTTATGTTTATCATGTGTTATCATTAATTATCATTATGATTTTGTTATTATTATTATTATTATTATTATTATTATTATTATTATTATTATCATCATCATCATCATCATTATTGTTATTATTTATGCTTATTTTGTGTCATCATTATTGTTATTATAATACTATTATCACCATGTTATTATTAGTATTATTGTTATTCTAATTATTTTGTGGTATTATCGTTAGCATTATTACCTCATATTTATTTTGCATTGTCATTACTTGCTGTTCTGATTATTATTATTATTATTATTATTATTATTATTATTATTATTATTATTATTTTACTTTGTCATCATTTTTATTATTATCTTTGTCTTTGGCATGATTTATTTTTAATTCCTTTACATGTAAATTGTTTATTTATCATATTAATATGTCTTATATTTATTTTTTCTTTAATTGATCAATTTTCTAGAATTATTACTAACATTTTAATATTATTTTTCTGTCTGAAATTTATTGTGACATGCATTATGTGAGCGTTCTCGTGACCACATGGAAGGGTAACAACGTGTAGGAGACCGCGTTGTTTGGTGAGACGTTTCCTATTCCCTCTCTTTGTATTGTGTTTATTTGCAAATAAATATTTTATTTATACACGCGTGAGATAAAAAATTACAAAAATACTTTTATAATTAAATTGAAATTTTTACTAATAAAATTGGGACCAATGTCCCTCATTTTAGCCAAGCAGTGCAAAATGTCATAATAAAACGAAGAGTTAATTTTCTCCAAAAATGGGATCACTCATCCTGGTTTTTGAACCAACGATCAGAACAACTCTTCGAGCACTCTTTAAATAAGCATGAAGGAACCAATGTTCCTGAACCAAATAAATGTCCCGATTTATGTATGTTTTTCTTATGTTCGACTTCATTTGTTTATTTCAAATTTATATTCACGTATTTCCCTTTGGGCCCTCATAATTAATTTTGGGGCAACATTATTTAATTTGCATTTGGGATTGTATTCCGTCCCAATTTACATTTTTAATCTTCTTTTATTGGAGTTGTATTTCACCCCAATTTCCCTTGTAATTGTGTACTTGATGTATTTACTGCTTTCTTTTATCGCTTTCTTTATTGCTCTTGAGTGCTTGTAGTGCGCTTTGATTACATGTATAAATCGTGTGAGATAAGAGATAGAATTTTAGAAAGTTAAAAACTTATTTATAATTAACCAAAGCATAAATAAGAGTGAAGTTTCAAACACCAATCTCTGGTCTAGACCAAAAAGAGGTTAGAGACCTTTCCCAATTTCTTGTAAATTAGGTGGCAACTCCGAAATACCTCAAAGGTGCCTAAAGGCGTCATGAGCCTAGATGATCCTTCCCAATGTTCTATTGGGAAGGAGGCATCCAAGATGTCTCATGGCACCCAAAATCAAAAAGATGTGAACCATTCCCTCGAATCCTAAAAGCGGGTCCAAATGAGGGCCTTTGCTAGGTCGACGCGCGTCACAGTGGCGACTCTGCTGAGAACTATTTGTGACTTTGCTCTGAAAGTGTTTTGATTAAAGTGTATAATTGAGTTCTTAAAACCTAAAATTCTATCACTTTTTAAAATTTGCATTGCATACATTAGAGCCTTAGAACTATGTTAGCTGTTCCCCGATCTTACCCCAGTGCATTCCCGAAACACGACCCTACTTTCACTCATTGTAGGGAAGTGTCAAGGATAATCACCAGTCCAAGCCTCGTACCATTAATGGTATATCAAATGGAGACCCGATCGGTCGCTACGCTTTTGACGAGCTAGACCATTGGTAGGGACCATGCTTGGATAGACCTAAAGTATCACCACCTTGACCAAAGCTCATGTAATAGCAAATAGAAACTCCCATTAGGTGAAATGCTCCTTAATACAGTGCTTGTGATATGGGCCGTTGCGTATTAAATAAAATCAAGGGGTCTTTTATCAAAGGCTTTCATGCCCCGATAGGTTCACCTTAATTTAATTGAAGTGTCCGAATACGTAATGGCTAAAAAGCCATATGCATGTGCTTTAAATCAAGAGTGTTATGCTGCCGGTTTTTTCACCGTGCACTACGCGCATTCATAGGGTACCCTATTGACCCATGGACTAAGCCCACCTAGGAAGAGACTATTTGACCTCGTGTGCAGGAGTAACAAGGTTGGAAGGATCTACTTGCTCGTACGTGGTTGCGAAATGTTGCACAACTCACGATCATGCATTGTACCTGCCATCCATGCATCATTCTAATAATTTGAGTCTTTTATTCATCATAGATTCATCCAAGTGGACTAGAGGCTCTGACGGTCGACTAGTGAGGACAGACTCGCCCTTTGGACAGATAGATTTAGTGCTTGTTTGGGATTCTGAGTCACTCTCGACGACCAGTGAATCATCTTCAATGGCAGAAGAGACCGGAGCTTTAATCACTCAAGACCTGGCTAGGAGATTAGAGGATTTTGAGCGGATAATGTTAGAAATGATGGGCGCAATGGCCGAAAGGATTGCTCCTCCTCTCGCTGCACAAGCACCTGTCGCCCCACAACCACCGGTAGTCCCTCCTCGGGGCAAGTTGAGCTGTCTGTGGGTAAAGAGGCCCCAATTATAAGTAATGCTGCTCACCAACCCATTAATGAGCCTAAAGTTGCTGCTGTGCCCGTTGAGCTAAGAAGGGCAAGGGTCCCAAACCTTGATGAGGATTTTGTGATGGAAGAGGAGATTGAGGAGATAGCAACCCATCAAGCTGTGAGGGGTAGAGCACTCAGGGTAGAAGATGAGGCCATGAGAGGAATGAGGCAGCAAATTGAGGCGATCACTCGCCTATTATTGGCTGGTAAGGGAATCAACCCCGAGGACAGAGATTTGGGGGATGAAGAGTTGTTGCCCCTAAGGTTTAAGATGCCCGAGCTTCCAAAGTTTGATGGTACTTCAGACCCATCTACGAACATGTGACGCGCGTCGGACCAGCAAGGCCCTCATTGAGCCCGCCTTTTGGGGCTCGAGGGATTAGTTCACGTCTTTTGATATTGGACATCATGAGTCATTTTGGATGCCTCCTTTTTAATAGAACATTGGAAAGGATCATCTAGACTCACAACGCCTTTAGGCACCTTTGAGGTATTTTGGAGTCGCCACCCAATTTATAAGAAATTGGGAAAGGTCTCTAACGTCTTTTGGTCTAAACCAGAGATAGTATTCAAAACTTCACTCTTATTAATGACTTAAGTTAAGTTTATAAATGAGTTTTTAATAAATCAAAATTCCATCTCTCATCTCACGCGATAATGCAATAAATTTAAAGCGCATTCATTCACATAGGAAAGTGATAAATAAAGCAGTAAATAAATAAATTACAAAATAAAAATTGGGATAGAACAATCCCCCAAAATAAATAATAAATAAAAGGAAATGGGACAGAAAAATCCCCCAAAATAAGAAAATATAAACAAACAAATAAATAAATGCATAAAAGAAATTAAAATGTAATATACATAAATCGGGTCATGAATTTTAGGAACATTGGTTCCTTTTTTATTAACTTAAAAATTAGACAACCATTTTTTTGGCATTAATTGAGAAAACCAGGATGAGTTATCCCATTTTATGAAAATTTAGTTCTCCATTTGAAATTAAGATTTTATTAGTTAAAATAGGACATTAGTCAATTTATTAATAGAAATTCCTAAGTTATTAATTATTGTAAAAAACATGATTTTCTATAATGCGGATGAATCTAAAATATATTTTTACATACAACACATAAAAAATAATAATAATAAAAAAAGAAAATACAACAATTAAAAAAATGCAAACCCTAAATTTGAAAGTCTCCAATTCTCCGATCCTCCGACCCGAGCGCGAGCGTAACTCGCAAAGATAAACAATTTTGAGACAGCAAAACAAAAGAAAATAAAATGTGAGTAAAATGAATTAAATAAATAATATATGAACCAATAATTAAATGAAAATTAATAAATAAACTAATTAAATAAGCCAATAAAACGTATTAAACATGATAAATAATATAACAATGGCATTAATAATTATTAAAAGTAAACAAATAAATTATAAATAAACAATTGATAATACAATAAATATGATTTAATAATAATAATAATAATAAGAAATATATTAATAAAATATTAATAATAATAATAATATTTGAAAACATATTAATATAAAATAATGATAACAATTAGGCTAAATAAAGATAACCATAATAGAATGAAATTAAATAAAATAATCAATAAATTATATAATTGAATCACGCGGAAAGGAAGGCTAAAGGACAAAAGATAGGCCCAAAGTTGAGAAAATGCAAATGGAAAGAAAGAAAAAATGCAAAGGGAATGGGAAATAGAGGTGCACGACTCGTGCATGAAATGCACGAGTCGTGCACCACCTTCACGACTCGTGCGTGAATGCACGAGTCGTGAAGGCCCAAGCGGGAACAAAATTCGCGAAAGGAAAAATAATTTTGAGACAATAAATATAAATAAATGTTAATAAAGTAAATTTAATAAATAATATATGAACAAACCATTAAATAAAAATTAACAAATAAACCAATTAAGTAATCAAATAAAAATAATTAAAACTTGACAAATAATACAATAATGGCATTAATAATTAAGACAGAAATTAAATAAAATAAATTACATACATGCCTTTACGTGCAGAAAAGAAAAAAAAAAGAAAAAATGAACAGGTAAGGGAAGAAGGAGAGCACGACTCGTGCGAGAAGTGCGCGAGTCGTGCACACCTTTCACAACTCGGACAGAGAGCAGAGGAGGATGGAATGGCACACGACTTGGACGAAGCGACATGACTCGGACAGATATTCACAACACGGACAGAGAAGCAAAGACATGACTCAGACAAAATGAAGGTCCGAACCAGACAATCAGAAAACAGGGGCAAACAGAGGAACACTAACAGCTTAAGAACATGCTAATAAATCCTCAAAAACGCGCACGATAAAGCAACTAACATGCTTACTTAATTATGACAAATATATAGAGTTCACATCTGATGACAAATAACAACATACGTACTATATGCAGATTAATGAGATTAAACGATAAAGAACAGAGTATGCACAGCAAAAAGAGAACAATAGGTAAAGCCAAATGAGAAAAGAGAAAGAAAAAAGGAAAAGAGAGAAAGAAAAGAAAGTTTACCCGGTATTTACCCTCAGAATCATCTTTGATCTGCAAATGATGAAGTTCTGGCTTCTTGGATTCAAGACCAAACTCTGATTGTTTTTGGAAAAATCAAAATCCCTTTTCTCTCAAAACGCTTTTCTTTCTCTCTTTTCTCTTTTCTCTCTGTGTTTTTTTTTCATTCTCCTCTTTCAATAATCCTCTCCCCCTTTCTCAGTTGTTCAACCTTTTCTTTTTAATATCTCTGCCGGATTAGATGGTTTACCACCAAATCCAACATATCCCCTTATTTTCAAACCAAATCCCTGTAAAAACGGAAGAGGAGCATGTGAGGCAAGGGGGCAAGTGAGCCTCCTCACTAACGTGAGGCTGGGCCTCACATAAGTGAGATGGGCCTCACGTCATGTTAGTGAGATAGGTCTCACTGCCCAAGCCTAAAAACTAATTAATTTTTTTTTTAAATAAAGATACAAAAAACATTTTTTTTCCGAGGAAGCCATCACTTCTATTTGTTTCTTGCCCACGATAGGCACCATTTTCATCATTGGGTGACTTTGGTCTGGGCTGCCTCAGGATCCGGTGTCTACAGTATATCAAGCAGTACACACTAGTGATAAAGGGCACAGGGCTGACCAAGAAGCAAAAGGTGGAATATTTCTGCCTCAGTTTGGTGGGTCCGGCGGTGGACTGATATCATGGGTTGGATAGGAGATCCAAGGAGGACTGGGACCTTTTGACTGATGAATTCATGAAGCAGTACGGCTGCAGCACTAGAATGGAGGTTACCCTGAAGGACCTCGAGCTTCTACAGCAAAGGAACGACGAGTCATTTCACCAGGTCGAGGAATAGGCTCATGGAGATGAAACGGAAGCCCGATACTGCTGACCAAATCAGACTATTTATCAGGAATGCCTGCCCTTACTTGAGGGATTTACTTAGCTTTAAGGGGCTCAGAGATTGGGAGTCGCTTAAAGACATTGCTATAGAGGCTGAGGCGGCTTCCCTAGCAAAGAAAGCAAGCCAAAATAACTTTGCTGGGAGGAACTTTGGGAACCAGTTAGGGTACAGATCAGGCAGAGCCGGAAGCAGTAATGGTAGAAATGGCAAGACGGCCGAGGTTTTAGCTACTAGAGTGGGACAAGGCCAGCGACACTTTTCTAATTTGGGTCGGTCTCTATCTTGGGTATTAGAGAGATTGACAAAGGAGGGTAAGTTGAGACCACTGTCACCTAAGCCAGCTGCGAATCAGGGACAGCCGGGGCATAGAGATGATCAGTACTAAGCCTACCATCAGCACACTGGGCACCTGACAGATTACTGTCGAACTTTGAAGAACAAGGTCTAGGATCTCATTGACTCCAAGGAGATTAGCGATCTTGAGAAGAGAGAGAAGAAGAGGGCAGGCTATAATGCAGTCCCTCCACCGAATATATGATCAGGTCCGGTCCACCTGAGCGGCATTTTTGGCAAGAGCTACATGGAGATGAATACGTCGTTGTCACTCATCAGGAGAGTGAAGAAGAAGACAATATTATATTTTTAGATACTTTGTTACCTTTTATTTCAAGAACTCTTTATGATAGTTTGGTTATTTTAATGTGATGGACAATTTTTGCCTATTTTTATGGTGTTTCTAATGATTTCATTTCTTATGATCACGATGCATCCATTCATTTTGACATTAACCCAATTAATACAGCTTCATCTAACCTCGAAACTTTGGGGAATCCAAACAAAATCTTGATAGCATCTGATATAACTCCTGAAGAGAGGATAATTTTGAGAGATAATGTTAAATAAACAAAAAAAAGAGCCTTTGCCTGGACCTGGGACGACATGCTGAAAATTGACAAGGACATTCTTGAGACCATGCTACTTCCACGTGCCAACATGATGACAAATAGAATTTTGAAAGCCATCCCTTTGCATCCACAACATCTGGGTTGCATATGGTGCCGCCAAATGAAATCAAACTCCGAGAGCTACATCATAAGTTGGACGAATAAAACTCAGGACCTTCACGAGAAATATATAACTCATTAGAACCAAACTATATGACCCTCTTTCCTCCCAACCATTTGAAATGTGTACCTCAAAACCAATTAAGATTGACCTTTAACCATCCGGGACCCTTATAGCCAAACTTAGAAGGACAACTCTTTACCTTTCAATGGAAAAAAAATGAAAAAGCAAAAAGCAAAAAAAAAAAAAGAGAGCAAAAGAAAAAAAGAAAGGAACTATAATTTTGCCCTAAACCATCTGAGCTTAACCTGTAACCCAATCTCAACCACCAAAGCCTAACTTGTGACCCAATCTCAGCCAATCTCAGCCCGATCTCAACCACTACAAGATACTTTAGAAATTGAGCCACCAAAGCCAGCAAAAGGAATGTGCAAACTATCACGATCAAGATTCAAGCGAAGAAACTCACTACCTCAGCTAGTTTGACCGAGGACCAAGAATAAGACTTTGATGCTAAAAAGAACCACTCTCAGAAGGAGCAGCCTCCCCAGCTAACGAAGATAAAAGCAAATTTAATCAACACCGACGGACTGAAGGAGGGTTCATGGCAAAAGCTAAAAAAAATAAATGATAATAATAAAAAGGAGAGAAAATATTCAATCATGAAAACCCGAGAGGGCTGATTGATAATAGGAGTTTGATACTTTCAGGATCTATTCCGAGATTAGATGAGGTTTTATATTTCTCGGGTTAATGCTAAATAATGATCATATGTTATGAAATCAAACTGAAATACATGCATTTATGCAATGATATTGATGTGGCGAAGGTAGTTCATTTTGCATACTCAAAGTTGTCTGGTCCCAGTGTAAAACCAGCACATCAACCCTCTACCACTCTCGCTACTCAAGCGCTTCAGTCGACTCATCCTACTATCAACTATAAGGTCAATTCTATAGCATCTTCATGATAGGAATCAAACTCATACAACCATGATCTGAGATGTAAGCACATGCCGATCATACCCGAAAGATCTTTGGTGACAACTTCAGCCTCTCTATAAAAAAAACACAAAAAAGGCCGTTAGAGATGAAAATCATAATTGGCGCTCTAAGCAAAAGTTAGGCCAAAGGTTAGGGTAAAAACTTGGAAACAGGCAGTCTGTCCAACAAAAAATAAAATGAATAAAAGCCGCTGGATTGGGTTGGGTCCATTCCAGGCAAAAAATAAGGCACAAGATAATGTGAAATCCTAAAAGGACGCATTTCTCGCTAAGAAAAGCTAGTGTGAAAATTCGCAAGGGACGCACTACCTTAAAAAAATGACTATAGTGTGATGCGCGCCGATGGTACCCAGCAAGGGCCCTCGCTTGTGAATCCGCCTTTGGGATTCGAGGTATTGGTTTGCGTCTTTTAATCATGTGCGCCATGAGACATCATTGGTGTATTCCTCCCAATAGAACATTGGGGAAACAACCTAGTCTAATGACACCTAAAGGCACCTTTGAGGCATTTGGAGTCGCCACCCAATTTGCAAGAAATTGGGAAAAGTATCTCACCTCTAATGGTCTAAACCAGAGATATGGTGTCCGGAACTTCCCTCTTATTTATGCTTTGGTTAATTATAAATGGGTTTTTAACCTCTTAAAATTATATCTCTCATCTCATGCGATTGATGCATTTAAATTAAATAGCGCATTCCAAGCATTCAAAAAGCGATAAAGGAAAGCAATAAATAAAGCAGTAAAAGAAAGCGATAAATGAAAGCAGTAAAAGAAAGCGATAAATGAAAGCAGTAAACACTCAAGCACACAATTACAAAGGAAATAGGGGCGGAATACAACCCCAATAAAAGAAGATTAAAGATGTAGACGGGGACGGAATACAATCCCCAAAAGATAAATAAAGTTGCCCCAAAAATTAATTACAAGGGCCCAAAGGAAAATAATGTACATAAATTTAAACACTCACGCAAGATCAAAATAAAAGACATGCATAAATCGGGACATTACTTCAGGAACATTGGTTCCTCCGTGCCTATTCTAAGGTTTAGGAACATTGATTCCTTCGCGTTTACTTGAAGAAGGTTCGAAGAGTCGCTTTGGTTGTTTGGAAGAAAATCGGGATGAGTGATCCCATTTTATTGAAAATTGACTCTTCGTTTTGATTGTGATAATTTTATTGTTGGGCTAAAACAAGGGACATTAGTCCCAATTTTATTAATAGAAGATTTCGATTTAATTGTATAAATATTTTTGTGACTTTTTTATCGCACGCGTCCATAAATAAAATAAATATTTACAAATAAACACAACAAAAAGATAGAGAATTAGAGAGATCTCACCGAACCGATGTGACCTTCCGCGCGTTGCGACCCATCCGGGGAGCCGCGGGGATACTCACATAACCCGACTCAAGTTAAATCTCAGACAGAAAATAATATCAAAAATATTAGTAATTATTCTAAAAATTAATTGAGCAAAGACGAAATAAATATTGGGCAAATTAATTTAATGAACCAGATAATTTACATGCAAGATAAATTAAAATAAGTCATGGCAAAAATGAGGGTAGTGATAAAATAATGACAACAGTAACAAGAATATTAGAAAATAATAATAATAATAATAATAATAATAATAATAATAATAATAATAATAATAATAATAATAATAATAAAAACAGAAATGATACATAACAAATAAATAAATATAATAATAGCAACGATTAATTAATAATAAACACAAAATACATAAATAATAATAATAATAATAATAATAATAATAATAATAATAATAATAATAATAATAATAATAATAATAATAATAAAAGAGACAAGTAGAAAAAATAACAACCGATGAAATAGTAGGGGCAATAATAATGAGACTAAAATATTAAAAATGTTAACAGGTGAATATGGTGAGAAACAACAAAATTAATGGCTATAAATGCTAAATAAAAATTAACGAGAACGGGTCCAAAGTGTTTACCCTTAGAGTTTTTAGATCGGAAATAGGATGTCTCAATCCGTTCCGCTTGTCGATTTTTGATGATAATATTCAAGAAGAAATCTAAGTTCTAAAAAAAATGAGAAAATATTTTTAATGTGAATATTTTTGGTGGATGATTTGAACAAAGAAAATTAATTTTTATTGCTCAAAATCAATCCAAGAATGAAATATATTTCTTGAAGGAAAACGTAGAAATTAAAGCTTGAGAAGAAAGACTTAAAGGATTTTGAAGAATATTTTTTTTTGAAGAAGAACCAGTTGCTGGAGAGAAGCTGGAGAGAAGCAAAAAAATTCCTTGAAAAAATAATTGCCGTCCTCCTAAAAAATGAGTATTGAATCCCATTTTACTGTGTGCCTTGGCTCAAATTAGAAAGAGACAGAGGAGCTTTATTTTAGTTGATCGAAAATAGGATAAAAACGTGAAAGAAAATCGAAGAGAACATACTGAAAATTGCAGAAAACCGACGAAAATGACGCAAAGACCAGGTGGTAGCGTGGTGAAGGGCACAGCGCATGCGGGGGACGGTCGCGCGCATGTGCACGTGAGGGGCAGGTGGTCGCGCGGTGGCCAAACGGCCACCACGCGGCCACTTTGGCCAAAAGCCAAAGTGGTCGCGTGGTGGCAATGGCCACCACGCGACCCATGTGGTAAAGTGGCCATATATGGCCACTTTACCACACGTTAAAATCTTTTAAATTTTTTTTTTAAATCTTTTTTCTTTTTTCTTAAATCATTTTCTTTAAAATTTCTTTTTTAATTAAACTAATTAACTAATTTAATAACTAATTCCTTTTTTTAATTAAATCAATTACTTAATTTATTCAATTAAATTAAAAAACTAATTTAATTTTCCTTTTTCAATTAAATTAATTAATTAATTCAATTCAATTAAATTAAATAACACTTTCCAATAATATTATTTTTGGAATTAAAATTAATAATAATTTTTTTTATGATAAAAAAAACGAGGATCTCGACAAGGAAAGTATCATTTTTGACACCTTTGCATGTAAGCCGGTATCATTTTCATCATCGGGTAATTCTGATTTTGGACCGTCTCGGGACCTGGTGTCTACATATAGGTATCAGAGGAGAACCTCGTAATCCCCAAAGGCATGAAATTCAAAAGCAATTCTAGAGGGCATCGATCCTATTGAAAATTGCGACCAAACCGGCTGTCGCCCCCAAATCCACTCAGATGAATTCTTATCCTGCATTCTTGCATGACACATACATTTTACGTGCATGCTCACCAATTTTCCTGCATATTTAGCTTTCCAGTTTTGCAGTAAGAGAGATTCGATGCGGACACTGACAAAAGGCGAGTGACGATATCAGTCAAAATACCAATACGACAACCAACCAAAGACCTCTCAGGGGGCACCGTCTCAGAAGGGTTAGCACGATGGCGGCACTACTATTCTATGAAAGGTTAGCACGATCACGGCACTACAACTTCGAAACTCAGCAGGATTAGCACGATGGCGGCACTACTATTCTACGGAAGGTTAGCATGACAACGGCATTACCACTTCAGAAGGGTTAGCATGATGACGACACTACTATTCTACAGAATGTTAGCACGATCACGGCACTACCACTTCGAAACTCAGCAGGGTTAGTACGATGGCGGCACTACCATTTTACGGAAAGTTAGCACGACCACAACACTACCACTTCAAAAGGGTTAGCACGATGACGACACTACTATTCTATAGAAGGTTAGCATAATCACGGCACTACCACTTCGAAACTCAATAAGGGTAGCACGATGGAAGCACTACTATTTTACAGAAGGTTAGCATGACCACGGCATTACCACTTCAGAAGGGTTAGCACGATGACGGCACTACTATTCTATGGAAGGTTAGCATGATCACGACACTACCATTTCGAAACTCAGCAAGGTTAGCACGATGGCGGCACTACCATTTTACGAAAGGTTAGCACGACCATGTCATTACCACTTCAGAAGGGTTAGCACGATGACGACACTACTATTCTATGGAAGGTTAGCACGATCACGGCACTACCACTTCGAAACTCAGCAAGGTTAGCACGATGGCAGCACTACTATTCTACGGAAGGTTAGCACGACCACGGCACTATCACTTCAAGAGGGTTAGCACGATGGCGGCGATACCATTCTACGGAGAAGTTAACATGACCATGGCACTACCGCTTTAGGACGGTTAGCACGATGACGGCACTACCACTCCACAGAGGGTTAGCACGATCACGACACTACCACTTCAGCAAAAGACAATAGGCCGACAACTTGGTGACAACCACTCCAACAATACCATCTAGTCTCGGAAAGCGACCACCTCAGGTACGTGTCTTTTCCCTTCTTTTCGGAATTTTGGCTCATCCAGGCACCTAAGTTCTAGGTTCCCCAAAATTGGGGGCAACTGTAGACACTGGGTCCCGAGATGGTCCAAGATCAGGATTACCCGATGATGAAAAGGATACTTGCCACGAGAAAGTGTCGAAAATGATGTTTTCCTTGTCGAAATTCTCCTTTGTTCCTCAAAAAATTTTTGATTCAAAAATTTGCATTTATACTCTTATTTTTATTTTTACTTTTTTTTGCTTTTTTATTTTTATTAGGGCGCTACGCGCGCGGTTTGCGATCGCGCGGGTTGCGAGCCGGGCGCGCGCGAGAATGGCTCCTACCCGCATGTGACGGGTGCCTGCGGGCACAACATGCACCCCGCCTGGTAACTTGTGCTCGCACGGGCGTAGGTCGCTAGGGGCGCCGCGCGCCCGCAGGGGCGCATATCGATAGGGGCGACGCACGCCCCTGGGGCGCACGTAGCCTGGGGTGCATGTCGCCTCGCGCGACATGCGCCCATAAGGGCGCGTGTCGCGTACCTCCACCCGCGGGCATTTTTGCCCCTTCGCGCGCGGTCGCTTTCATCTGCGTTTCTTTGTCAAATTACAGTCCATTTTTTCCGTTTCATTCACAATTATGTGCAATTTTTGGGGAGCAAAAAATGAAAAAAAAAATCTCTTTTCCCATTTTGAGACAATCCAGAGGATCAAATGGAGGCTTGGTCTTCATTTCAAAGGGAGCTGCATTTTTATTCAAAGTAAATATTTTCTTGAGTTTTTGTTTGTCAAAACTAGGATTTTTTCCCTAATATTTTCGTGTTTATTATCATAGATTTCGACAAGGAGAACGGATCAAGGCATCTTATCTTCCGATCTATAAATTCTGAGGGTAAAATATTTTTGGACCCGTTCTCATTTATTTTTGTATATTATTTATTGTTGATAATATTGTTATGTTTTTCGTTATTATTACCATGTTTCATTGTTACTTTTCTAGTCTTTTTATTGTTGCCATTGTTGGCTTTCCTTTTTATTGTCATTTCTACCAACTTTTCATCACTGTCCACGTTTTTTCCTTATTATTATTTTCATTAGCATTGTTTTCGAGTTGCTTCCATTATTTTCATTATATATCACTATTACTGCTATTATTATTATTATTATTATTAGTGCTATTATTTTATGTTTATTATGTGTTATCATTAATTATCATTAAACATTTTTCACCCTTCAATTTTATTTCTTCTCAAAAAGAATATCTCATCCTTGGTTTGATTTGAGCAAAAAAAATTAATTTTCTTTGCTTAATTATCCTACCCAAAATATTTTCTTGAGTTTTTGTTTGTCAAAACTAGGATTTTTTCCCAAATATTTTCGTGTTTATTATCATAGATTTCGACAAGGAGAACGGATCAAGGTATCCTATTTTCCGATCTATAAATTCTGATGGTAAAATATTTTTGGATCCGTTCTCATTTATTTTTGTATATTATTTATTGTTGTTAATATTGTTATGTTTTTGGTTATTATTACCATGTTTCATTGTTACTTTTCTAGTCTTTTTATTACTGCAGTTGTTGGCTTTCCATTTTATTGTCATTTTTACCAACTTTTCATCACTGTCCACGTTTTTTCCTTATTATTATTTTCATTAGCATTGTTTTCCAGTTGCTTCCATTATTTTCATTATATATCACTATTACTGCTATTATCATCATCATCATCATCATCATTATTATTATTATTATTATTATTATTATTATTATTATTACTTTATTATGATGTTATTATTGTTGTCTTATTATTATTATTATTATTATTATTATTATTTTGTGATATTATTATTATTAGTGCTATTATTTTATGTTTATCATGCGTTATCATTAATTATCATTGTGATTTTGTTGTTATTATTATTATTATTATTATTATTATTATTATTATTATTTATGCTTATTTTGTGTCATCATTATTGTTATTATAATACTATTATCACCATGTTATTATTAGTATTATTGTTATTCTAATTATTTTGTGGCATTATCGTTAGCATTATTACCTCATATTTATTTTGCAATGTCATTACTTACTGTTCTGATTATTATTATTATTATTATTATTATTATTATTATTATTATTATTATTATTATTTTACTTTGTCATCATTTTTATTATTATCTTTGTCTTTGGCATGATTTATTTTTAATTTCTTTGCATGTAAATTGTTTATTTATCATATTAATATGTCCTATATTTATTCTATCTTTAATTGATCAATTTTCTAGAATTATTACTAACATTTTAATATTATTTTTCTATCTGAGATTTATTGTGACTTGCATTATGTGAGTGTTCTCGTGACCACACGGAAGGGTCATAATGTGTAGAAGACCGCGTTGTTTGGTGAGACCTTTCCTATTCCCTCTCTTTGTATTGTATTTGTTTGCAAATAAATATTTTATTTATGCATGTGTGAGATAAAAAATCACAAAAATACTTTTATAATTAAATTGGAATTTTTACTAATAAAATTGCGACCAATGTCCCTCATTTTAGCCAAGTAATGCAAAATGTCATAATAAAACAAAGAGTTAATTTTCTCCAAAAATGGGATCACTCATCCCGGTTTTCGAACCAATGATTAGAACAACTCTTCGAGCCCTCTTTAAATAAGCACGAAGGAACCAATGTTCCTAAACTAAATAAATATCCCGATTTATGTATGTTTTTCTTATGTTCGACTTCATTTGTTTATTTCAAATTTATATTCACGTATTTTTCTTTGGGCTCTTGTAATTAATTTTGGGGCAACATTATTTAATTTCCATTTGGGATTGTATTCTGTCCCAATTTACATTTTTAATCTTCTTTTATTGGGGTTATATTCCACCCCAATTTTCCTTGTAATTGTGTGTTTGATGTATTTAATGCTTTCCTTTATCGCTTTATTTATCGCTTTCCTTTATTGCTCTTGAGTGCTTGTAGTGCGCTTTAATTTCATGCATAAATCGTGTAAGATAAGAGATAGAATTTTAGGAAGTTAAAAACTCATTTATAATTAACCAAAGCATATATAAGAGTGAAGTTCCGAACACCAATCTCTGGTCTAGACCAATAAGAGGTTAGAGACATTTCCCAATTTCTTGTAAATTGGGTGGCGACTCCAAAATAACTCAAAGGTGCCTAAAGGCGTCGTGAGCCTAGATGATCCTTCCCAATGTTCTATTGGGAAGGAGGCATCCAAGATGTCTTATGGCACCCAAAATAAAAAAGACGCGAACCAATCCATCGAATCCTAAAAGCGGGTTCAAACGAGGGCCTTTGCTAGGTTCAACAATGCTCATACGTAGGCAATTCAACCTTATTTAAATCACTTAATAAACCTACCTTGGCTAACCGACTCATTCGTTCTTACCCGATATAGTTTAATCTAGCATGCCATAATTTCACATTGTTCTCATAACTATGTGAGGAAGAAGAAATTAAAGAAAAACTAGTTTTATTCAAATAGTCATAGTCAACATCTATAAGAATGAAATTGTTCAGCACAAAACCAAAACTATAATAAACATCATTCAAGCACCAGCATACACTGTTATCCTTAAAATGTAAATCGAAACCAAATTTCAATAAAGCAAGAATAGAAACTAAATTCCTAATAAAAGCATCTTGATCCCTTGTTACATGGCTCGTTACTCCCGAATCTATCACCCACAAAGGATGAGATTCAGAACTAGATACACAAATTTTATTCACTTTTGAGTCAGAATAGTGTACCTATTTGGGCGCAGTGTAGTTTTTTGCATAGTATCCTTTCTGTTGGCAATTGAAACATTTCATTCTTGAAACATTTACCTTCATTTTGCCTTTAGACCTATTGTGATTCTGGTTGACCTTTTACTTTTTAGGCTCTCGAGCCTTTTCCTTATCCCTACTTCTGAAGCTTCTTTTCTTGCTTTGGTTTGAATTCATTCCACCAGAATGGGACTGCGCATTATGCACTTTAATATTGACCTTAATCGCTGCCAAACTGTCATCTTCAAGCTCTAAATGACGAGCGACATCCTCAAATGTCTTTATGTTGTCCATATGAGTCAGTTGCATCTTTATATGCTCCCAACTCTTAGGTAAGGAATGAATAATAGCTTGGATCCGCTGCTCATCAGTCAACTTATGACCATATTCACTCTCTTAGATGTTTTCGCATCATATGATCAGACTTCTTCTAATAAGTATCAAAATTGATCGTTAATGATCATAGATTAATCAGAGACACACCTCCAAACTTTTCCCTGCAAAGCGATCTATAGATCCATTGCATTTTGATACTTGTGAAACTACTTAGTGTTGTCATCATTCAGAGTAGTGGAATTCTTCTTTTTCCATACCATATAGGTATCTTGATCCCTCTTATGCTGGGCTATAGTACCATCCTCAGGTTCGGCCATAACAGAACTTAAAACTTCAAGAGCCTCTTGCTCTTCAAGCACATACTGAATTTTTATACTCTAGATTTCATAATTTTTGCCTTTAGCTTTATATTTTTATTAAGTTCGGCAATAATTGACTTGGAAGCAGTGGCCATTTGAATCCTCTGATTTCAAATAGAATAATGTTGCACATTTTAAAAGTAGATAAGGCAATACATGCTATTTATTATGCATCCAAAATAATAATATAGTAAAGTTTTCTATTAGACTCAAATTCGAAAATGCTACTTATAGTATTCAATTACCCTCGAAGTTCTAGTGTCCAACTTTACAGATTAAATTTTATGCATAGTAAATCTGAATTATTGGATATTTAAGTTCTTAAACTTATGAGGAGAATTTTATTAGTTTTCGTTCATTAAGTTTCTACTTAATAAACATGCAATTATTTTACTCATAAAATATTGCAAGACAATTAACAATTAAATAAACACATTTATTGAAAAGTTAAAAGCCACCAAATATTTAATAAATATCTCATACATTTATTCAAAAAAATAAACCCAATAATTCATTGTTTAGACATTAATGTCTAAAATAACAATTGGAAACACGAATCCTATTTAATAAAAAATAAATGCCAACTAAAATTGACACTTTTGTCAACTATTCTAAAAGTTTAGATTTTCACAAAATTTTTCTTGATTCTGGGATTGTTTATTTGACCATTTTTATCAATTCCACATGTAACTCATAAGTTTGTTGATGAAACTACAGACGATGCACACTATGTCCACTCCTTAATATCATCACAGATTTAGTGTTGCTTCTCAACACTCCCCTCTTGGCAACTCTAACCAAAAAGTGGATAATAGATTTTCTATAAAATCTATCTCCTATTAACCAGCTACTTTTCAGCAAATCTATCAGCTCTTGATGGTTTTCGAAGGAATTAGTCATTATATTCAATAAGGCTTCATAATCCCTTTCCATACTTAGATCGCCAATCAAAATGCACTTTTGCATTTGTTCTTGCACATGCACTATATGATGCACTATTGCATCAATATTATTAGCTCGAATCTTTCTTCGCATTCTCATGTTGCTTATTGATTACACTTTTAGATTTCTTAAAGCAATCTCATGCGGAGTTTTGGGAAGAATGAGTGTCCTTATCAATATTTCTGCAACAAATTACAAAAACTTTTATATACTCATGTATAAACATTCATGATTGAAATATATTTCAATTAATAAATAAGGACAAATCACCAAAAAATTTTCAAAAATATTTTAAAAATATTCAAAAGTAGAAAACAAATTTTCTACAATTTTCTATAATATTTTTGATAATTAAAAAATAAAAATTTATTTTCTGGTCATTAAAAATTTTTAAAAAATGACCAAAATATTAGAAATAATGTGAAAAATTGATCTGTAAAAAATCAGAGCTAATTTGGTGGTCGGAGGACGCCAGACGCACCGTCAAGAGCTGACTGTGGGAGTCTAGATGTGCCCACACGAGCCTCCCATTCTGTTCTGCCACGTATCACAACCTCATTGTTCCACGTGTTGAATATGATTGGTGTAACACCCTTATACAACACTTCTTAACGTACATTGAGTGGTGATAATAGTCACTGAATATACTGTTATTACAAGAATGCGGGTAAATTTGCTTCGCTTAACCGTTTAATTATTTATTTAACTTTTTTTTTTAAAACAAACAATCTCTTTTAATTATACTAACAAATTCCAAATATAAATTCATAATATTTTGGCTGATGACCTATAACTGTCTGGTTTACTATTTAAATTATAAAAATTTCGGCAGTATAACGGCTATAATATTAATCTACCCAATCCTACAAATCAACAAACCATAGCCCCTACATAGGGCACAACATAGTATAAATCTATTCCTCATCATTCATCCATCATAAACTGTCTCTTAGCATCCACTAAATATTAATGTTCATATACATACCAAAAGTACAAAACCATAAACAACATCATCCATACATAAGTATATACATGCCAAATTTTAAAACCTACAAAATAGTCTTGTATAAATCTTCGTCCAATTCGCTCCCAAAAAGTAGTATGCTTGTCTCAGCTCGTAGTCCGTACCTACACGTAATCAACAGAAAATTACGTGCTGAGTATTAAATATGCTCAGTGGTAATTACAAATCCAAGAATTTCCATTTCTCTAATTTAATACTTAAATAACAATAAATTACTCAAATTTTTAAATTCTATGTTGAGCATACTCTATTATTGAACATTTAGTCCCTAGCTTTATTTATGTTTTAATTTACTTATAAATCTCACTTATTTAATTTATTCATTATATATTTATACCATTAATATTACTATGTTATTTATTATCTAATTTTATTAATTTTTATTTATTTATTAATAACCAATTTATTTACTTAATTAATTCTCCACATTAATAATATATAAAATTTTAAATAATTAATTCTAATACTTTAAAGTCAAATTACAATTTAATCCTTTAAATTCTATTAAATTTCGATTTTACCCCTTCTTGGCTTTTATTTACTAAAATGCCATTATTAACTCCAATTTCCTCTATTAGTCCATTAGTTATCCTACAAATTACCATTTAGTCCTTATTTAATTATTTTTATGGAAAATTACTTTTTTGTCCTCAAATAAATGTTAGTTCAATATTTTTTTATTAATTTACTTCTATTTTCTTTCATTTAGTCTTAATTACCATACTAATTATATTTTTACCAATTAGTCCCTAAAACTTCATAATTTATTTCAATTTAGTCATTTTTCCTTCTTTTTTCACACATTAATCATTGTTTAGTTAGTTTTACGTATTTTTACTATTTTACCCCTAGTATCGATCCGGTAGAAATCTCCAAACCGGATATGCGAGACGTGAATCCCACAGATCCACATCATTCCAAAGTGACCCTGTAGGACCACTTATACATTTACTTTTCATTACATTTGACATTTTAACATTCATTCATTTTGTAGACTGTCATTGGACTACTAATAGTGAGTAACCATGACCCACACCGCGGTTTTTACTGTTCCTATGGTTAGCCAACTATATTCTGAACTATATTTAACTACCAGACAATTGCTAAGGGCAATAACATAAATTATTACATAAATTTATTCTGGTATATCATTATGTCAACATAACATAACCTCACATAATTCATTCTTTTCTTACTAAATTATTTTTATTTTACTACTTAAATATTTCTATAACCATTCATGCCATAATTCAAATAAAATACACATTTAACTTGATTTTTAACATAAACATAATATACTAATTTACTCAAAAATATTCATGTAAGCTCAATAAATTCCAAATAAATTACCATACACTAAATTTTTACTCTACTTTCATTTTATGCCATTATATTTAATTAATAACTAACTTGCACATTATTTTTTTCCTATATTAATCATTCGGCCAACTCTATGTCTTCCACTTACATTTCATTTTTCCTTCAAATAAACATTTCAATTATCATTTCTAACATCCTAAAATAGGCCTATAAAATTTATTTCAATTAACCACACATTTAGCACATAGTTACCATTAAAACATAACATAAATTCAATCAAAATCAATGAAAATACTTGGATCATGTAACCACTAACCTTAATTCCTTGTTCCACTCCTCTTGAGCTTCCTTTCCTTTG
Source organism: Excoecaria cochinchinensis (assembly GCA_947683425.1). Classification (NCBI taxonomy): domain Eukaryota; kingdom Viridiplantae; phylum Streptophyta; class Magnoliopsida; order Malpighiales; family Euphorbiaceae; genus Excoecaria; species Excoecaria cochinchinensis. The sequence continues at coordinate 24,171,219 of CANTUQ010000146.1, forward strand.
CTTTTTCCCCTTGAAGTGCCTTCACCCTCTTTAATTCCTAATGTTGACCGAAATTCAAAATTAAAACTCCATTAAATCCATGCCTTCTACTTACCATATAACTACATAATTACACTCTACATACACCCTAATTTACATATTGGAACCATTAAATTAATTTAAAAACTCTAATTTCCCTTACCTCAATTTGTGACCTAAACCTTGCACACTTGAATTTTTCCAATTCTATCACTTCAATTGAGCTCTAAAGGGTGCAAATAGATTGAAGAGGGGCTAAATTATACTAGGGAGGCTTTAATTTGGGATGAAATTAGAAGAGAAGAGAAGAAATTTGGTGGAGAGGGAGAGAAGTTATATTCGGCCAAGAAGAACCACGGAGAAGGTTGAAGAAATCTGGAGATCTCTCCAGATTTTCTGATTTTTGGCCCTTGAATACCCTGATTTTTGGGCTGGGCTGGTTCAACCAAACTGGTTGGGTCCAAAATTAAGCCCATTTTCAATTTTTAGCCCATTAACCAAACCCAATTTTATTTCCCTCCTTCCCGGCCTCAAAATCACTCCAAATCAGTTCCAAAATTCTCAAAATAATAAATTAAGCCTCCAAAAATTTTTTTGGCCCAATCGGAATCCGTTTCCTGGACTGGTTCACTCTAACCAGTCCGATTCAGCAATTTTCAATGTTACCATAAAATTAATTTTTCATTACCAAAAATTTATAAATATTATTCTAAGTTTTTTCATACCCTTAAAATAATTTTTGGAGACCATTTACTATTTTTAGAGGGCTGGTCAAACTTTGGTAAAATCGGGATCCCTAAATACGGTTCAGGACTTTTCTTATTTTTAACTTTTGGGGATATATTTTGTAACACCCCAACTCATACGTAGGCGAACCCATCCGCAAGGGAGTAGGAAGCTGTACGAGTAGGTGTGTTACCGAACAGAAACGATACAAAGCGTATATAATTATGAGAGAATTAAAACTTTTAAGGAGCAAAAATCTGAACATACATATTCATAAACGCGCGTCTTAAACGAAAACATACACATCTGCAATTTTACAATCATACAATAGGAGTCTGAAATATTACATTGTTCTCTTTACATATTATTACTTATACATATAACACAGATATACAAAAATTCTAAATTACAAAAGCTGAACAAGATACAAAACTTCTAGCTTCTATGTGGCCGACTCTGCAGATGCGCGACTCGAACAAAAGAAAACCTGCCACCTGCACGGGGAAAAGAACCCGTGCTAAGCGATAACGCTTAGTGGGGAAAACAAACATAATAATATGGACGGCCATTCACAATGGTCGTCGAGGCAAAATACATTCAAATGGCAATTGCGGATATTCAAAACACATATCTAAACAGACTTGCATAATAAAGGCATTCATTCGGAAACTCACACACATAATCATATACATATATCCGGAATGGGCCAAAACAGTCATAACCCCAAAACACGACACCAATGTTATCATGCTGAGCCACATACCCAAGAAAACATCCAAAACACCACACTTCTGCTGCACAACTCTAATACATAGCATATAATGCTGTAAACGCTCCCATAACGGAGACTGAAGGCATAATCACATCACTTCACATTCATATCAAAACCATGCAGAAAGTACGATTACATCTTATATACTTACCCTCACAACCGATCCGATTCACATGCATGTACACAATAAAACCATGCTTAACTCATATACATAAATACATCGATCGAATCATTTCAAAGCATTCAGAAACTAATAACAAATCACATGCCAAGTTCGGATAATCATGTTAACTGAAAAGTCATGTTTACTAAATACAGATTTACCTTCTAAAGCCCGTAGTCATATTCATATACATATAAACTGATTCTTGCTCATTCAGATATCACATTCTGATGACTATTTCAAAATAGAATAAAACAAACCATCAAAATACCTGCTGACTCATAATAGTGGATAACGAGTACTGAGGAGAAGACCTCATGAGGGAACATATAGCCCAATCTCTGACCGGGTAAACCTCAGAGGGAACATATAATATAATGTACCATACAGGTACAAGTCGAAAAGCAACATCATCTTTTTCCACATTCCAAAAACATTTCATATCAAAGGGTTCGTGAGGAACCAGTCGTGGGACCTGATCAGGGTCCAAATCGTTCAAAGGGCGCTGCAGCTACAAAGACTCTATTAGGCATGCCTAACTATCCACTAGACTGACTCTCGCAGGTTATGCATCATACAAATCATATTTCACATCACATGATTTATATCATTATACATAATCAGCAATAGGTGAGACATATGAATAAAATCATAAAGTCAGTAATGCATCATACAATTTACACTTAAGCATGTCATAATAATCTTAGATAAAGATCATAAATATAGATATGCATAATACATTCAATTATATTAACATACTTCATAACATAGTCAAAGAATACACCTAAAGGTATCACAAGTTCGGAACTCAAACATTGGAATCACTGAAGAAAACTCATTCAACAACACACAACTGTCGCGCTCGCGATCCCTGTCGCGCTCGCGATAGAGACCATAGTCTCTTCGCTGCGCGCGCGCGACGGCTTCGCGATTGCGGGAAGGAGAGAAGGCCCGGCTCTGTCGTGCTCGCGATATTGTCGCGGTCGCGACAGAGGGCAAGTATTGCTATCGCGGGGTCGCGACAAATCGCGTGCTCGCGATGGCACAGGCCAACAATCTGCTCTGTCGCGATCGCGACGGTTGTCGCGCTCGCGACAGAGAGCAGACAAGCTATTGCTATCGCGGGGTCGCGACAGCGTCGCGTCCTCGCGACAGCACAGCATCAAAATCATCGGTCTCTGTCGCGCTCGCGACAGTGTCGCGATCGCGACAGAGTCATGATTCCGAAAATCTGCAGAATTTTGCAAGATCTTTCCTTCCTTAAACTCACCCACAAACACACGAAACGCATCCAAAGGTCTCTTACCTCATCTCCAGCAAGCCACACATCATTAACAACGTAAATCCAATATTCATATCAATAATTTCGATAAAACATGCCACAAATAATATCCATTTATATAATCTATAATGTCAATACTATTTACCATTCATCATTCATACATATGGTACCTCATGCTTAGGTTATTCATGAGATCAATACATATTAGTACTCATCCAAAAACCTACCTTCACAAGGTTATATCTATTGTTATTTACTATCTAAATCACTAATCTTAATCATACTCCTAAGTTTTTCCCAACGAAAATTACTGATATAGCCATTTAATTACCCTAAACATGCATAATAACTGATGGGAAAGATACGGGATTGATCCGGGTCACCCCTAGACCCAAAAATAAATAAGAAGAGGCTCAAAACATATTTTTCTGTCGCGAGGTCGCGACCCTTGTCGCGCTCGCGACAGAGGCTCGCCTCAGCTACCAAAACGGACTGCTTTCTACTATAAACTAGTATCGCGAAAACTGACCTCTAAACCTCGTTTTTAGGAACAGTAGTCTTCTTAACAAATGTTCTCCTACATCTTAGCTTTCAAATGAAACAAGTTTCACATCCATTGGACATCTACAACTCCAGATATGCACTCCATAACCCATACTGGTCAAACAACCCGTCACAAAAAGAAACACTACGGTATTATCAAAAAGTCAGGGTTTTAGAGCAAGAATTTGCCCAAGACTATTTCTAAGACTTTTAAAGTAATGGAATTCATGGTTCTAAAGGTTCAAGAATCGCATTATTTGGAGTTCTAAAACTCCACTTATGACCAAAACATTGCACAAGGGTCAGATGAGAACGAAACAGGGTTTACCCCAATTACACACTTCACTTCCAATTCTCACATACCTTCAACGTAAGCCACTTCATGCATTATTAATACATTTACCCAAACAAATACATGCATAAGAATCATCTTAATCACTCAATTTACTGGAAATCATATACAAATATATATATTCATAGCTCAATAAGAATTTAGGGGAAAAACCAAATAAAACTCAATTAAAGGAATCAACTCCCAAACCTCAAAGAAGCACAACCAACACTCTTTATGCTAAGTCCTCCATCTTTCCTTTCCTCTTATTAGACTTCTTCATAGCATCAATCCCTTGCACAAACACAAATCATGGATTCACTTAACCCAAACCTAGTTCATCCAAACCAAAAGAAAACAGGGAAGAAGAAAGAGATAACATCCAAAATCAAAAACCCATATACATACCTTTAATCTTGCCCCTATACTCCATCATAACACCCTCTACACATGCACAAGCCCAATCGAAAGAGGAGCAAGGAAGAAGAGAGCAGAAAATGGGGAAAGGTAAGAAGAGGAGAGAGAACGGGAAGGAGAGGAGGGCCAAACGTGATTCTGCCCCTTTCCCATTCTTCATTTCCTTTTTCTCTTTCTCATTTAGTGCACACACCAACCATACCACTTGTCACCATCCTAAAGGTCCACTTGTCATAATCCTATTAAATCCAAGATACATCTTTGACTAATTCCAACCTTGGCACCATACTCACTCCACATACAAACATTTCTTGAATAAAAATCTTCAAGGTACCACACTTGAGTCACACCAAATCTTTTCCTAAAACCCACTTATACCCTACTTCCATACACAACAAGCACACCATAATAATTCCTTCACTTAACTTATTTAATTAATTTCTTTGCAAATAAATCCTTATTATCCATATTATTCATGTACAAATTACCGAATTACCCTCACTCATTCCGACCGAGCAAGCATATTCCGACTAGGCCCAGTTCGGGGTGTGACATATTTAACCTCATTGTCACTCCAAATTTTACCACTGGACTCATAATGACTATTATTTTTTGATGGTCAAATAAAATATTTTTCGCCTCCTAGGTGCAATTTCTACCTAGGTGCACTATTTACCACCGGAAAATACTATTCATGGCTAACTGGGTATTGTAGTCATTACAATTGGTCCACCTGGTGCCCACGTGGCACCCTACGTGACACGTCATTTCCATATGGCATGACACCTGTCATCCACGTGGCACTATCCTATAGGGCCATGTGTCAATAATGACACGTCATTAATGGCACATGTATTGAAATGTGGCCCGACCTTTGTTGTCCACGTATTAACCTTGGATTGAGCAACGTGGCACCCACGTGACATCTAGGTGACATGTCATTGCCACATGGCATGACCACTGTCATCCACGTGGCATGTTTCTATTGGGCCACATGTCAATAATGAGGCATCATTATTGACACGTGTTTGCATGTGCGTGGGCGATGCACCTTTCGTATGCACACTGCCTTCTTGATGGATTTTGATGTCCTAACTTCGAACGGTGGGGAGTTTTTAGAGTTTGTGATTTCAATGGTGAGGTCAAAAATTTCAAATTCAAACTTCTAATTTAGTGTTTTTACAAACACTCATGTTCTTGCCCTTAAATCCCAGTATACACATGCACAATTTTCAAGCCAAAATATATACTCATATATATTTTTAACACAAATAATAAATTTATTGTGTTTCATGCATCCTAGATCTATTCATTTTACATATAAAATCTTAGATCAATTTTATAGCCATATGTTAGAACGCAAAAATGACAGCTCTGATGCCAATGAAGGGAAATAAATAGAGGTAACATACAAAAATGGTACATACCTCTTGTAGCGCAGAAACGTTGTGAACGTATTTGCAAGGATCCTCTTTTGTTTTTGTTTACTGGCCTAACTCCTTATCCATTGGCAGGATGACGACACGTTCCACGATCTAAATGCCCCTTGGAAATTAGTGTTTAATTTTTCTTAAGCATAATGTCCTTTGAATTACACGTACATAATTACGCCTCCTTTAGGCATCATTTCCACATCCCTAAATCTGACATCTAATTATTTAGTACTAGGGGCACTATAAGAAAATGTGAAAACAGCAACAGTAAAATAGCAATCGAATTTTTTCCGTTGCTAAATTGCTATTTAGCAACAGAAAAACGTTTCCGTTGCTAAAATTGGTTAAATTTTGCAGATTTAGTAATAGAAATATATTTGGTTCTTTTTTGTCGCTAAAAGTGGAGGAAATTTTTAGCGCTAAAATTTAGCCACGAAAATTAGCAACGGAATCACTATACCATTGCTAAATAAGGCGCTAAGAGCTGGTGAAAAAATTTTGGAACGAGAAATAGCAACGGAATAAAATTTCTGTTGCTAAAATTACAACCGAAATTAGTTTCCGTTGCTAAATAATAAAATGTAAAAAAATTGGGTTCTAACATAGCAACAAAAATATTATTCGGTTGCAATTTTAGCAATGAAAATTATTTTTCGTTGCTAAAATTGCAACTGAATTTAGATTCCGTTGCTAAATAATAAGCCTTAAAAAAAATGGGTTCTAAAATAACAACAGTATTTAGATTCAGTTGCTAAATGGCGAAAAAATAGCAACGAAATGTAGTTTCTGTTGCTAAATAAAAAGCATTTAAAAATTGGGTTCTAAAATAGCAACGAAAACTACATTCGGTTGCTAAATAGAGGAAAAATGGCAACGGAATATAGTTTCCGTTGCTAAATAAGAAGCTTTTCTAAAATAGCAACGGAATTTAGATTCGGTTCCTAAATGGCGGAAAAATAGCAATGAAATGTAGTTTCCGTTGCTAAATAAGAAGCATTTAAAAATTGCGTTCTAAAATAGCAACGAAAACTACATTCGGTTGCTAAATGGAGGAAAAATAGTAACGGAATATAGTTTATATTGCTAAATAACAAGTCTTAAAAAAGGGTTCTAAAATAGCAACGGAAACTACATTCAGTTGCTAAATGACGAAAAAATAGCAACGGAATGTAGTTTCCATTGCTAAATAAGAAGCTTTTCTAAAATAGCAACGGAAACTATATTCGATTGCTAAATGGGGAAAAAATAGCAACGAAATGCTGTTTTCGTTGCTAAATAAGAAACTTTTTTAAAATACCAACAGAATTTAGATTCGGTTGCTAAATGGCGTAAAAATAGCAACGAAATATAGTTTCCGTTTCGGTTGTTATTTTTCTTACCCTAGGTATAAATATGCTATTTTTCTTCCCTCTCCCTCGCTCTTAACCCTCCCTCTGCCTCGCGCTCTCCCCATCTCTCTCTCTGTCTGTCCCTCTCCCTCTCTCTCTCCCTTTCCCTGGCAGAAGTAAAAGGTTTGCCAATCCGCTTATTCACTGGCAAAATTTGGTAGCAATAACTTACTTCTGTTCGCTTTTTCTCCACTTCAGTTAGTTTCAAGTAAACGTTCACTTTCTTTGACTAATACGAAATATGTCTCAGACGGGGAAATTGATGCCGAATCTGGATCAGCAGACCACTAAGATGCTCAATCTCACGGTTTTGCAAAGGATCAGTCCCTTCATCGAAGAGATTTTGATTACAGCTGCTCATATTACATTTTATGAGTTCAATATCGAAAGTAACTAGTGCGTGCGTTCTCCCATTCTATCCTTTCTTTTTGGGATGAAAAGTGTAATAAAATTGAAATAATCTCATATTAGATTTCAATTTCATTTTGATTGTTTCTGATTTATTACTCTCTCTCTCTCTTTTTCTCAATTTTATGTCTGCAGGGTCGAAAGGATGTCGAAGGATCTCTCTTTGTCGTTAAGAGGTATTTTCTGTTTGACTCGAGTGTACGTTTGAGTTAAAAAATATATATGTATCAGCTTATTTGTTATTCACAGAGTTTATTTTTGTTATTTATTTTCTGAAACTTGTCTGATCAAAATCGTTCGTATTGCTGATTTTATTAATGATGAAGGAACACTCAGCCCCGGTTTCAGTTCATCGTCATGAATAGACGAATTACAGGCAAGGATTTCTTTTTATTTATTTATGTTTATAATTTCTTGGTTGAAGACAATGTGTCATATTTAATGCTAATCCTCCTCTATATGTTTTCCATTTTTTTTTTTTTAAATTTTTTGATAGACAAAACTGCGAGCTCTTGTAAACATATTTTCAAATATAAAATTTGGATTATGCATGCAAGTATACGGACTTATTTATTTGTGTCATTTGAGTTATGGAAATATTTTTTCTTTTTTCGGTTTGTATGAACAGAAAACCTAGTGGAGAATCTATTGGGAGATTGAGTATGAAGTTCAAGTGCCATATTTGTTGTACCGAAATGCTTCCCAAGAGGTTAATGGTATTTGGTTTTATAATTCACGTGAATATGAGGAAGTTGCTGGTCTCTTTAACAGGCACAACTCATTCGTTTAATTTTTTTGGCTTAGTTTTAGACAAGAAAAAGTTAGAATTTAAGCAACCCTTAATGCAGGTGGGTAGAGGGAACTGTGGATGCTAACCTTAATTTTTATAAGACTCTTGTGACCTACTTAAGATAACTAATTGAAATTGTTAGAAACTTAGAGAATTTTATGGGTTAAAGAACCAGATGGCTCTAATATCTCAACCAGCTAATAGTATTCTGCTTTCCTGCCCTTAACAATCCCCTAGACCCTCAGTCCAAGAATGAAATTACTAGTAGTACTATTTGGACAGCGTAGTGTAAAATGTCAGATAAATGGGGAAGTTCCAGGTCTTCTTTAAAGCCTGTACCAAGGTTTTCAATTTGTGAATTATGCTCTGGAATTTTAGAAAGTGATACACGTCATAGAATCCATTCTCACTAATGTTAGGCTTAAGTGTTTGGATTAGTTGTCATCTAATAGTTGTTTTTACAGGATACTTAATGCATATTCAAAGGTTCCTCCAAAGCCAAAGGTATCATCAAGTAAAAGGTAATATCTCTTTTAGAACCAATTCAAAGCAAAACGAGATGAAATGTGCTAATTCGCTTATTCACTGGCAGAATTTGATCAGTAGCAATAACTTACTTCTGTTCGCTTTTTCTACACTCTGCTCTTAACTATCCACTGATCATGATAATTTTATGAGCTGCTATTGCTGGATGCCAACTTCATTCTAATTTAGAGGTATGTTTATATATTCCTTTGGATGTTTGTGAGTTTTATTGATTCCAATGGCAGATGTGAATTGATCTTTACTCTGTTTTATCTTGTCCAATATCTGGAATTTAATGGGAATAATTTGGGTTTTCCACTTCAAAAGATAGGAAAAGAAGATTTGATACTTTGCTTGTTACCAGATCCTGAAAGGTTATATTTTCTATTGCTTTCAAAATGTTCGTTTAAATTGAATGAGTTGTTTGTTTAAATTTCTCAATGAAGACATTGAATTTTAGTGTTAATAAATTTACAGATAGACTACCTAGATGCTGCTATTGGATAAAATATAAAATAAATTTCAGTCTTAATAAGTACTCTTTCATTGATGCTTTTACTTATTTTTATTATTATTACCTTTCTTTGAATTAGTTTCTAAACCAAAATTACCAGAATTAGATTCAGTCTTATTACCTAGCTGCTGCTATTAGTTTCTTTGATAAAGCTTCATATTATTATTATTATTGTCTATACCAATTACCAAATTAACTAGTTGGTGAGTTGCACCTGCAAATTCCAATTAATTTAAGTATGTCTTAAATAGATTTGTGGGAAGGTGCAGTGCTTGCAATTGTTATGCCTAAAAACCTAATTTTGTTAATATGTATTGGTGATTTGGGATTTTGTAGACCAAGTTTCACTTGATGGTAATTGGTAAGCCTAAGTTATGTGATCTATTCATATTGGGGTTGCAAAAGCAAATGCTATGTTGATGGAGATGGAATGGTCAATTACAAAGAATTTAAATAGATGATAAAAGCGGGGGATTGCTGCATTAGGCTAATGTTAACTTATGATTATTTCTCAATTATCATTGTAGCTTTTACAGTTATTTTGTTTTGTTTCTTTATTATTTTCATTGCCAAATGGAAAACCATTTAATTGTCTTTTATAGCTTGCTATTATGTGGGTTTGATTTTGTCTTCATGGTAAATTTGCAAATAAAAGGGAATTATTTCGAATAGCTTGCATTTTGGTGGGATTGATAAGGGTTCACCCGTTTCTTCCTTGGAATTGCTAGTTGGTATTTGGGACTCAACATGTTAACTTTCACCAAAATGTACTCATTTAGTTATTGGAATTTTTTTTTTTGTTAAATTGAGTTTAAATATTAATTTATTGATCACACTAATAATAAATTAGTGTGATTGTTAGATTTTGTATCTCATTTTGTATTCCAGTTTCTATTTTCAAAAAATGTTGTCTATCTACAATAAATACATTTTCTAAATTTTTTACAAAAAATAAAAATTCCAATTTTTTTTTCAGGAAATGGAATACAGACCGCACTTATCTTGTTGATGGATACTGTAACCCAGTTAAAGAATCGGGTAAAAGATTTGGAAACCAAGGGTGCTCAGCAGCCAGATCGTCATCCTTCACCTCCACCAACTATATAGCATAGATTTGTAATTTTTCGTTATTAATACTGATTTTATGTTGTTTTTGTGATGGTTTTCATGAATTTTACTTTACAGTAATATAATATATTTTCAGAATTTTAATTGTTGTGCATTATAATTTTTATATTATATTATCAATAAGAATATTTTTTTTAAATTTCATTATGAATTTGGATTATATTTATTTATAAATAAAAAATTTGATTGAAATTAAAATATTATGCCTAGTTTGTAAAGTTTTACCTGATGTTAAAAATAACAACGGAAGAGAAATTCCGTTGTTATATTTAGCAACGGAATACTTTTTCGGTTGCTAAACTTTTCCAAGGTAGTTGAAATCAGTTGTTTTTGTTGCTATATTTAGCAACGAAATTTATTTTTCGTTGCTATATAAATTTTATTCCGTTGCTATTTATAGCAACGGAATATGAATTCGGTTGCTAAAAATAGCAACCGAAAATATATGCCGTTGGTATATATATCAACGGAAAATTCAATTCTGTTGTTAATGTTGACTAATTCACCAAAACGTATATTGGTTAGATTTAGCAATGTAATGTGAATTCCGTTGCTAAATTTAGCAACGGAAGTCAAATTCGGTTGCTAAAAATTACCCATCGTCAAATTTGCAACCGAATATTCTGTTGCTATTTTCGGTTGCTAATTTTGATTAGCAACGAAAAATCAAAATATTCGGTTGCTAATTTTCGTTGCTATTTAATAATTTTCTTGTAGTGGGGCTCATCTCTAGTATAACCCAAAATCTTTTGAGATAGGATTAGATAATTTTTATTAGATTAAGATACTCAATTCTATCTTAATATGAAACTCCATCCATATCAGAGTTATGAGCGTACCCAAACTCTATCAATAATGAATGTTGAATGTCTTTAAATAGATATTTTATCAGTGAAACTAGATTAAATATAATGTATGGTTTTGGGTACGATTCTCTACTTTTTCCTTTTCCTGTAAAAAAAAAAAATGTTGAATAATGATATATTAGAGATTTAAACAATTAATTGTCATATAAAAAAATAAAAAAACTAAATTATAATTTGGGACAAGTGAAAATAAAGTGCCATCAATTTGGGACAAGAGAAATATATAATAAAGCCATTTTCAATAGCATTTTTTTAAATAAGATTAATTTTCCATATCGAATTTGTAGTTTTTTAAATTTTTTTCTTTTTCTTTTATTTCTGTCATTTCAATGGTATGATTCGGTGCCGTTACTCACTATGCATATGCATACACATCTTTAGATCAGGTGAATGTGCTTAATTTTACATTATTAAACGGTGTACACGCATCTCATTTTACCATTAGATTACCTATTATCAGGTAATATTCATTAGCATTTTTTTTTCTATCGCCTCACAAACTCACCACTCTCTCTCATCATTTTTTTGGTGGGGGCATCCGATCCGTGCGGGCGGCATGGCAGCGGTGCAGATCTGCACTCAGCTAAGTGACCGATAGAGGGTGGGGGGAGGGAGGGAGAGGGAGAGAGGGAAAAAGAAATGTTTAGTTTTTTTACACACACACATATATTTATGAGATATTTAGCATGGTGTTCTGTCGCTAAATTAGAACATTTTCGTAGCTAAGAATGAATGTTAGTGATGGAACAATGTCTCCGTCGCTAAATTTAGCGACTAACAAAAGTTTCATCGTTAAATCCGTAAAAAATGGATTTTCACGACCAAATCTGAAATACGTTCGTTGATAATTTTAGTCGCTAATTTGTGTTTTTTTTTGTAGTGGCAATTCTCCTCGAAAAGAAAAAGAAACTTCAATAGGTCAAATGTCGAAGAGTACAAGCACATAATTAGCTTCAATGGATTTTGTGTGGCCAAAAGAGTCTTTAGATACTTATATTGAACTGAAAATTTTTTCTGTGGTGGTCTGGCAGCGATATGGTAGTAGCGGAGCAAACCAAAAACCCATGAAAATAGGTTTTCAATTACCTTCCTTTTTTCGCTTCTCAATATGGTAGTTTTTCCCTCATATGGCTAATGCAAATAGTATATTGGATCCATTAGGGAATGGATCCCTCAGTAGAAACTAAGATTTATTGGTAAATTATATATATATATATATATATATATATATATATATATATATATATATATATATATATATGTTAAATTATACTGTGTTGCTGATTGTAAAGTTATATGAGTTTATTCTAAATCTTGAATTGATTTATGGCTCAATAATATTGCATGTTCAATTGCTTACAATTAGACTCAACCATATATATATATATATATATATATATATATATATATATATATATATATTAAATTATATTGTGTTGCTGATGGTAAAGTTATATGAGTTTGATCTAAATCTTGAATTGACTTATGGCTCAATAATATTGCGTGTTTAATTGCTTACAATTAGACTCAACCTGTAACATCCCAAAATGGACCATAATAGAAATTATAAGGTTATTGCTTTGATTAAGGGCATATTGTAATTGTGCAAGTAAAGATTGGATTAATTGAGGACTTAATTGAAGGAGAATAAAAGTTTTAAAGAGAAGAATTTATTTTAGTGAGGAAAAGGAGTTTAACCAAGGACCGAAAGAGAGAAAAGACAAGGATTTATAAAGTTTAACCAATAGGGAGTTGACTCCTAAGCTTGGTGGTTGGGAGCATTTAATATGGGAAAGAAGAAAAGAAGATAGAAGAAAAGTGGCAAATCGATTTTGTCTTTGTTTTTCCCTCTTCATGCGTTTCTTTTCCCGTTCTCTCCTTTTCTTGCTCTTCTTCTTTCATTCCTTGCTCCTTACTTCTCCTCTTTAGTTGGTTAATCTTCAAGGTTTGAGTTTGTTTCTATGAGATTATGAGTTTGAGTTGAAGAGAATCTGGTGATAAGAGGAAGAACAAATGCAAAGAGAAAGTTGGATCTTGAAAAAGTGTTTTAGAGCTGCAATTTTGAGGTTTGTGAGTTTGCATATTTTGTTGTGTTTTGCCAAATATTTTGGAATTCTGCAAATATATGATGTTAAATGTGTTTTAATGCATGTTTTGAGTTGAGTTTAGAATACGTGTTTAATATATTAGAGGCAATTTTGGTATATGATGATTTGAAAGTGGATTTGTATGATGTAGAGCAATTTTTGAGTTTGGGGTTTTTTTAATTGTGTATTTTGTCAATTTAATCATTTTAATAGGTTTAATTTGTGATTTACATAATTGTTAGCATGTTTTGAAGGCATATGTTAATGAATTGAGGATTTATATATGTTAGGTTGATGTTGGGTTGTGATGAACATGAGTTGCCATGTGAGGAGCAATTTCCAGGTCTGGAAATCCGTCTCTGTCGCGGGCGCGATAGAGAGCTTGGCTCCGGATTGGGGCAGAAGCGTGGGCTGCGATCTTCTGCCGAGCGCGTTCTGTCGCGAGCGTGACAGAGAGCGCGGTATCGGGCATCAGACGAGCTCTTGTCAAGCATACCCTGTCGCGAGCTAGACTTTGATCGTGAGTGCGATAGGGAGCTCGAGAGCAGAGTAGTTGGTAGGCTACCTTCTATCGCGAGCGCGACCAATTGAGTTTTTGGCATCTGTCGCAAGCGGGACATACCCTGTTCTATAAATATTAATTGTTTAAGATCCTTTGCATGGTTTCTCACTTATGGGACCTATATGTTTATACCTTGTAATATTTATTCTCATTTGTATAAATGAATATTTGTTATATGAATTTTGATATGATAACTTAGTCTATATACATGTACCAAGGATATGGTTATATAACAGCAATAGCGTATTTCGAGCCTAAATAGTCATAGTAGTGGATAGATAAGCATCCTTATTTAGCGTGTGAGTGCAGCTGCTACAGGATGGTCCCATTTGGGTCTGTAACACCCCATACCTATACGTAGGGGAACTCACCCGCAAGGAGAGTGAATACCCGTTAGATAAGGGTGTTACCGACAAACAAACATACAAACATAACGAAGGCGAAAAAGAACATTCAGAATACGATAAATTAAAACTTATAATAAAAAATGGGCCAACAGAACCATCTCATTATATATATCAAAATATTCTTTACAAAACGGGGGTACAACAACCTTAAATGGATATAGAAATATATATACTGGAAACATTTACAAAATCTAATACATTACAATAAGATTACACCATAAATACAATAGTCAAGCTACAAAAAGAATCTCTCTAAAGTGTTGGCTCTGACTGCTGCGGAACGCACTCCTCAGAAGACTCGGACAGCTTCCACACCTGCACGGATTAAACACATGTGCTAAGTGATAAACGCTTAGTGGGGAAAGCAAAAGATGGAAGACCACTCACAGTGGCCGTCAAGGCAAACACATACATATGTCACATACAGAAGTACAATTACTTAATAGAACATAACACTTATATCATACTTACGCACAAGCATAACTTTAATATATAATCACATCATGTCTTAATAATAAGCAACGTTGCAATCATAAAAGAATCAAACATATATGCCTGCAAATTCAGAGTAGCAGATAACGAGTAAACACTAGATACCCGTAGGTACGAGCAAAAGCAACATCTTTCATTTTCATATAAAAACATTTTCACTGGGGATCTTAAACAAGATCCAAACACTTAGGATCGCGAGGACCCAAATTGTGGCCTGATCAGGGTCCAGAACACTGGGGTTGCATCTTACAAAATTCTATAGGCATGCCTATCTATCCACTTAGTTGACTCTTGCAAGCTAAGCAACAATAATAGTTCATATTTATCACATAAGAGTCAACATAACTCAAGGAACAAGCCCTAATTCTCTATCATATAACACTATTCGATATGCAATAATCCCATAGTCATAAACACATGCTAATGCCTAATTTAAGCAGACAAAAAAGGAAGAATACAAAAATTCAAAAATTCCAGGACAGAAAGAGGTTACAGGGCAGTATGGTAAATCCTTATCGTTGTGTAAGACATTCCACACGGTGGTAAGGAACACCTTACCCCCATGTGGCCTGACGAGCCAAAACTCCTCAGAAAATAAAATGCATTTACACGACAGTATAGAACTCCTGATCACCGTGTAAAATGCACAGCAGAGACACCTCAAAATAGAATACATTTACACGGCGGTATGACAAGCCCTTACCACCGTGTAACACCTCAAAAAAGCAAAACTCAAATGCAGAAATACGATTTACACGGTGGTATAGCCCTCCTTACTGCCGTGTAAATCAACCAAAACCCAAAAATTTTGCTATTCTCTACTACCCACTTCCCAATTCTTAAACCAACATCCAAAATTACAATACCCCAAGCCACTCATACTATTAAAACTCAACTTAAACAAACTAAAAGTCAAATTAAACATCTCAAGCAACTCAATTCAAAGCTCTAATAAAAAAAAAAAATCATACCCAAGATCATAACTTGAAACAATACAAATTCTCAAACTTCATCCTATTATCAATTACTAGAAATTACTTTGATTTACTAACACATCCTTCCATTAAGCACATACACATACAATTTACACATTCAATTTCCATAAATCAAAGCATAATCTCACAATAAAAAAAAATGCACAACTTCAAATAATTCCCAAACCTTAATTCATTAGCTCCAAAATCAAGGGGCTGAACTTCCACCCACCACTTCCTTCCCTTTAGGATCCTTAGGAGGCAACTTTAATCAAACAACCCAAAACACACAAAACTCAAAACCCTACATACAAACACACCCACACACACCCAACGGGAACACAAGGAGAAAAGAAGAAGAAGAAGAAGAAGAAGAAGAAGAAGAAGAAGAAGAAGAAGAAGAAGACTTACCCAACACTTGGAATTTGCTAAGACCACTTTATAATTCAAGAGCTTGAGGATGTAATCAAAGAGTAAGAAAGAAGAAGAAAAAGAGAAGAAGCATAGAGGAAGAGAGAGCTGAACAGGGAAGGGGCTAAAGCTAACCTCACGTTCCCTCTCTCCTTCTCTTAAGTGAAACCTTTTTCCTCTTACTTTAATCTCTACCATCCAAGTGTCAAGATCTAATGATGGTCTTGACAAATTCCACTACACCCTTTCTTCTTACTACAACCAAACAATCAAACCACACAATAAAATAAAAACATGCAATGACACTCACTCACACACACACACAAGCATATGTGCTCAAACTTATAGGGTGGGAAATGAGGTGTTATAACTCTCCCCTCCTTAAAAGAATTTCGTCCTCGAAATTCTCACCTGAATTAAACAAATGCGGGTACTGAGATCGCATTGCTAATTCTAGTTCCCATGTAGCTTTCTCAACTCCATGGTATTGCCATAATACCTTAACCAGAGGAATATGCTTATTCCTAAGCTGTCTCACTTCTCTAGCCAGAATTGACTTCGGTTCCTCAATATACGAATAATCAGGCTGAACCCGCACATCTTGAATAGATAACACATGAGATGCGTCTGATCTATACCGTCGAAGTATCGACACATGAAATACATCATGCAATTTGGCTAACTCCATCAGCAAAGATAACTTGTAGGCAACTGGACTAACTTTTTCTAGAATCTCATATGGTCCTATAAATCTTGGACTCAATTTTCCTTTCTTGCCAAAACGCAAAACCTTCCGCCACGGTGACACTTTCAAAAACACTTTATCTCCAACTTCAAACTGAATGTCTTTCTGTCTCAGGTTAGTATAAGATCTCTGTCTGTCCCTGGCTGCCTTTAGCATAAGATCTCTGTCTGTCCCTAGCTGCCTTTAATTTCTGCTGAACCACCTTAATCTTTTCTTCGATATCCCTGACCAAGTCTGGACCTATAAAAGAATGTTTCGACAACTCAGTCCAACAAACTGGAGTCCTACACTTCTTTCCATAAAGAGCCTCAAATGGAGACATACCGATGCTTACCTGATAGCTATTATTATAGGCGAATTCCATCAACGACACATACTTATCCCAACTTCCAAAAAAATCTAAAACACAACCTCGCAGCATATCCTCAAGAATCTGAATAACTCTTTTCGACTGCCCGTTTGTCTGAGGATGGAAAGCAGTGCTAAAATTTAGTCGGGTACCCAAAGCAGCTTGCAACTTTTTCCAAAACTTCGATGTAAATCTCGGATCTCAATCAGACACAATAGTTACTGGTATTCCATGCAATCGAACCACCTTATTCACATAAATCTCCGCCAACTTATCCATTGAGTAGTCTATCCGAACTGGCAAAAAGTGAGCTGACTTGGTGAGCCGATCAATAATAACCCAAACCGCATCATGCTTTCACTGAGTCAAAGGTAAACGTACTACAAAGTCCATAGCGATGTTGTCCTATTTCCACTGAGGAATAGGTAAAGGATTGAGCAACCCAGATGGAACTTGGTGCTCAACCTTTACCTGCTAGCAAGTCAAACACTTGGAAACAAAATCCACTATATCTCTTTTTATCCCAGGCCACTAGTAAAACTATTTCAGATCTCTATACATCTTTTCACTTCCGGAATGCATAGTAAAAACAGTGGTGTGCACCTTAAATAAAAGTTTTCTTTTCACTTCATCAACACTAGGCACACACAAACGATTTCTATAACTTAGCACCCCGTCCTTAACCGAAAAATCACTCTGATTCCCACTCTGAGCCACTTGCATGATTTGCTGCAGTTTCGAATCATTTCTCTGAGCATCAACAATCAACTGCTTCAGAGAAGGCTTGACTTTAAGCTGGGCGATCAAAGCTCCTTCAGAATCAAATCTCCATCTTATCCATTGCAAAGATAAAGCTGAAACCGACTTCCTACTTAAGGCATCCGCAACTACGTTTAGCTTACCTGGGTGGTAATCAATAATACAATCGTAATCTTTAAAAAGTTCTAACCACCGCCTCTGCCTGAGATTAAGCTCTTTCTGAGTTAGGAAATACTTCAAGCTTTTATGATCAGTAAAGATCATACAAGTCTCTCCATACAAATAGTGTCGCCAAATCTTGAGAGCAAACACTACTGCTGATAATTCCAAGGCATGCGTCGGATAGTTCTGTTCATGGGGCTTCAACTGTTTAGATGCATAAGCTATCACGTTACCATCTTGCATTAAAATACAGCCAAGTCTAACACCTAAAGCGTCACTGTACATAACATACTCTTTACTCGAAATGGGTTGAGTAAGCACAGGAGCCTTAACTAACATCCTCTTAAGCCGATCGAAACACACTTGACACATGTCAGACCACTCAAACTTTACACCTTTCTGAAGAAGCCTTATCAAAGGCGAAGTAATGACCGAGGACCCCTTCATAAACCGTCTATAATAACCCGCTAAACCAAAAAAACTTCTAACTTTCGGTACACTTCTCGGCGGCTTCCAATCCACAATGGCCTCAACTTTAGATGGATCCACTCGGATACCTTCTAAGGAAATAATATGTCCTAGAAAAGACACTTCCTTCAACCAAAACTCGCATTTGCTAAGCTTAGCGAATAACTGATGATCTCTTAACACTTGAAGTACCAAACGCAAATGCTCTTCATGCTCACTTTCATTCCTTGAATACACCAAAATATCATCAATAAATACAACTACAAATCAGTTGAAATATGGCCTAAACACTCGGTTCATCAAATCCATAAAAGTTGCAGGAGCATTGGTCAATCCAAACTGCATCACTAAAAATTCATAGTGACTATATCTTGTTCGAAACACAGTCTTAGCCACATCCTTATCCTTAACCCTCAGCTAATAATATCCTGACCTCAAATCAATCTTGGAGAACACTCTGGCTCCCCTAAGCTAATCAAACAAATCCTCTATCCTCGGTACGGGATACTTGTTCTTCATAGTAACCTTATTGATCTGTCGATACTCAATACACATCCTTAAAGTACCATCCTTCTTCTTAACAAATAACACCGGAGCACCCCACAGAGAAATGCTAGGCCTGATAAAGCCTTTATCCAATAGCTCCTGTAATTGAGTTTTCAATTCTCCTAGTTCCGCAGGAGCCATTCGATAAGGAGCTTTAAAAATAGGAGTAGTACCTAGCGTAATCTCTATGGATAGCTCCACTTTCCTCTCGGGTGGCAAACCCGACAACTCTTCAGGGAACACATCTTTAAATTCTTTTACACTAGGGATATCCTGAATCTTAACTTGATTCCATCTAAAAACCAAAACTAAGGCCAAAAATGCCTCACATCTCTTTCTCATAAACCGTATGGCTTGCATAGCTGAGATCACATTGCCCAAAGAACTAAAACCCCAAACCTTTCACCACCACTGTAGATTGATCACTCTTAAGTACTACCGTCTTTTTATGACAATCCACTATAGCACGGTACTTGCACAACCAGTCCATACCCAAAATTAAATCAAATTCATGGAATGGCAGACTAATCAAATCCAGAACTCTAAGAAGACCCTGTCTTCTAGCTATTGAAGCCGGACTAAGAGCAGACTCATCTGGAGGATTCCCTTATAAACCTAGATCTCTTCCTATAGGATGAACCTCCACGAGGAGCATTCCTTTTCTGAGTGCTCTCCCTCAAAACAGATTCTGAGCGTTCCGCTCGCAAAGCCGCTTGTACGATTTGATAATAACTCACTGTCGGCGAACTCATCAAAGAGATCAATATAGCCCTTAAAGTTTCATTCAATCCCACCTCAAAGTGCTGATATCTAAAATCTTTCGTAAGAACACCCAGAGGCGCATACTTACTGAGCCTACTATACTCCTTCTCATACTCGGCCACTGACAATGCCCTCTGTTTAAAGCTTAGGAACTGTGCCCATTTAGCATCCTTATATGCCCTAGTCAAATACTTATTATGAAATTGCCTCTCAAAGATCTCCCATGTGACCGGATCAGGCAACTGGGGTTGGCTCAACACCAATCTCCACCAATTATAGGCGGAACTATAAGAGTGAAACCGCACACTACACTTTCCTATCTATAGGACAATGAATCTCTTTTAGCAACCTCTTCACTTTATCAATCCAAAGCTCTGCATTATCAAATTCATCTAAACTAGTCCCATAAAAATCTTCGACTTTAGACTTCCTTACACTCTTAATCGGAGCTCTTGGGGCCGTTACCCTCTCTAAGACTCGAGCCATATCCTGAGATATCTTTAGCATAGCCTTAAAAGGCATAGTTGGAGCCTCAGGTTGGACCCTAGCTAGTTGAGTAGGACCAGACACAGATGGATCTTGCTCTTGGGGATTAGCACTCTCGGCTGACCCCTCGAGGGACCCACGCTTAGACTCCACCTAATAATAAAACATAAAATATCCGCATCAGGCCAACACCATCCTAGACAAAGTTCTATTCTATGGTCACCCAGAAAAGACTAAACTATTGCCCTGATACCAATAAAATTGTAACATCCCATACCTATATGTAGGGGAACTCACCTGCAAGGAGAGTGAATACCAGTATAGATAAGGGTGTTACCGACAAACAAACATATAAACATAATGAAGGCAGAAAAGAACATTCAGAATACGATAAATTAAAACTTATAATACAAAATGGGTATAGACACCGGGTCCCAAGGCGGTCCAAGATCAGGATTACATGATGATAAGATGATACTTGCCACAAGTAAAGGTGTCAAAAATGATGTTTTACTTGTCGAAAATCTCTTTTGTTCCTCCAAAAATTTTAATTCAAAAATTTGCATTTTTACTCGTATTTTTATTTTTTATTTTAATTCGGGTTTTATTCTCAGTTTTTTCGGTGCCCTGTTGCCGTGCGGTTTGCGCGCCGCGGGTGCGGGACGTGGTCTCACGTGAGAGGGCCGTGCCCACGCGGGAATGGTGTGCGCACGCAAGCGCAGCATGCTCCCGTGGGCGACATCCGCCTGCATAGGTGCATGTCGCCAAGGGTTGGCGACATGCGCCCGCTGGGGTGCACGTCGCAGAGGGCGAAGTGCGCTTGTGGGGGCGCACATCGCCGTGCACGACTTGCACCCATAGGGGTGCATGTCGCGCCGCGTGACGTGCACCCACATATGCGCATGCCGCGCGTGGCAGCGTGCGCGCCCCACTTGCGGGCTTTGTAATGACCCAAAATAGGCCTAGTCTCTACATGGTAAGTCGGAATATTTAGAGCATATCAGTAATTTTAGTAAAAGAAAATGTTGGGTAATAAGGATTTATTTGCAAGGAATTAATTAGTTAAGTTAATTAAAGGAATTATATGGTGTGCATGTGATGTATGGATGTAGGGTACTTTGGTTTTGGCATGATCTAGTGGTATTGGTGCATGGTAACTAGGATGTAAAAGTGATTTATTGGAGGTTATATGGTGTGAGTTGAGTATGGTGCCAAGGATTGTTAGTCAAAGATGAGATTAAGGGACCAATAGTGGATTGACATGTGTAATGGTTGGTGGGAGCATTGAATGGGATTTGAAAGGAGAAGAGAGAGGGAAGGAGAGAGTAGCTTCCCGTAGAAGCCATTTGGAGTGTTGCCTTCCCTTTCCCACGCCTCTCTCTCACTTTCCCATCTACATTTCTGCTCTCTCTTCCTTTCATGTGGGTTTTCTTCCACCTTTGGTCTAGGGTTTGAGCTTTGAAGGTTCTTAAAGAGGTAAGTGGTTGTTTTGCTTTGGGTATTCTTCTTCTTCTCCTCCTTTTTCGGATTTGAGTGGGTTTTAAAGGTTATGTTCTTGGGTTAATGGAGTTTTTGATTTGATTTGGTTGCAAGAAGCTGAAGAAAAGAGAAAGGATAGAGGGAAAGGAAAAGTTGTTGACTAAAGGAAGTGAAGATTTGAGCTCCATTTCAGGTTTGGGAGTTTACTTGGTCATATGTTTGGGTGTGTCTTTACACCATTATTTGGATTATGTTTTGAGTCAAATATTGTATTGTTGTTGGTTGTGTGTTTTGGTATATGAGTATGCATGAGTATAAGTGATTTGTGTAGTTGTTATGTAAGTGAATTTTTGTGTTATAAGTATGTTAAATGTATCATGGTTTTGAGTTCATTATGGCATATGTTAAAAATATGATATAGGAATGAATGATCTATGTATGATTTTAGGGTTGTGAAGGTTTGGAAAGGCTTGAATGCATGTTTGGGTTCTGTGGAATTGGAATTTTACAGGGTCACGGTGACAACCAAATAGGTTGCCACCGTGAGGTAGGTTAGAATTGCTTTCTGCCCGCCTGTTCTGGGTATGTCACGGTGGCAACAACTTTGGTTACCACCGTGAGGTACTTCAGTTTTGCATTCTGTTTTGAGTGGTATGTATGTCACGGTGGCAACCACATTGGTTACCACCGTGCGGTAACACAGTCTGGCATTCTGTTTTGCTTCTTATGCATGTCACGGTGGCAACCACTTTGGTTACCACCGTGAGGTATCTTCAACATGTGAAGTTTTCTCCTTTTTACTTTCCCAAATGTTACTTATATGGATTATTGGCTTTCATAATAGGGTTAATATATCTCAATAAGTTTACATAGCATATTAAATGGTAAATATGTATGAGTTATTCATTTGAGGGTTGTACGTCGATTTTACCTGGGAATGATTTATATGACTTTATTTCTGATCTATGTATATGTGTGGTTAAGTTACTTGAATACTTCGGTAGTTTATACCTTAATAGTGAAAAGAAGTGATATATATATGTATTTAGTGTTTTATTAGTGCCTTTGAGCCTAGTAGTCATAGTTGGTGGATAGATAAGCGCTTATCCAGGGTCAGAGTGTGAGTGCAGCTGCTATATGTCATTTGTTACATGTGGACCCCATTTGGGTCATATAAGATGTTTGAGGCCTCGGTCTCCGGTATACCTGTAACACCCCCTTCCCATACGTAGGCGATCCCATCCGATAAGGAGTGAGATGCCGTATGAGTCAAGGTGTCACCAATACAATAGCAAAGCAAAACATACATCCATACATAACATACATTCAGAAATACAGAATAATTAAAACTTTACATGCAGAAGGCAAAAGCTGATCATGCATTACTATAATTAAACTATTACAATAATGATCTGATCAACTAGCTGAAACAAATAATATTACATATACCAAATATAGATACAGAAGCGGAAGCTGATACAAATTGATACAGAGAGTTCTATACAAAAAGAATCATCACTAATACAAAACTGAGCCCTACACTAATCCCTTCTGTGTTGGCTTGATGACGGCGATTCTCTCAAAGCAAAACGCCTTCCGCACCTGCACGGGTAAAAACACCGTGCTAAGCGATAAACGCTTAGTGGGGAAACACACATAAATTATGGACGGCCACTCACAGTGGTCGTCAAGGCATAACACATTCACAATGGCAGAATGCAAGGACTATTGCATAATTCATATAAACATGCTCGTATTTAAAAGTCATACATTCAGTATCTCATAATCATATGTATTACAGAATAAACCAGCATGTATTTCATCATTAAACTCATTCAGATATTCCATTCAAAGCCAGATCAGATCAGAACAATTCCATTAACATTTAAAGAATAGCTGCTGACTCTAGACAGTGGATAACGAGTGTACTGAGGGTACCTTACGGGTACGAATCGAATACTGAGGGTACCTCACAGGTACAAGTCAAATATTATATCATTTATCAAAACATGTTATTTATATACTGAGGGAATCTTAAACAAGATTCTATACTGAAGGGTTCGCGAGGAACCAAACGGGGACCTGATCGGGGTCCAAACTGAACTGAGGGCTGCAGCTAAAGACTCTATTAGGCATGCCTAACTATCCACTTACTTGACTCTAGCAGGCTATGCGATATTCAAATCATATTACAGAATATCATATACACATCATTTGGAATAATCATAGTATTACGCAAATCGAGACATATAAAATTATGACATGCATCACATAGTGATAAGATCCATTTGGAAGAAATATTAAATTCATTTTTGAGTTAAAAACTGAGAAATATCGGAAAAACGAGCTGAATGGAGAATCGGGCGAGGTTGGCTGGTCACAAGACGTGACTGGCCTTCTCAACAGGCAGGTCACGGCGTGACCTAGGGTCACGTCTCGTGACCTGCTTGTTTCTCGCCCATCGCATTGCGTGATCCTCGCGGATCACGCAATGCATATGCAGATCACGGCGTGACCGAGGGTCACGCAACGTGACGCTGCTTCTCCCTCGCAGATCACGTTGCGTGATCTCACAGATCATGCCTCTCCTTCGCAGGTCGCACGACGTGACCGAAGATCACGTCGCGTGACTTGCTTGTTCTTCAGCTGGTCACGCGACTGGCTTCTCAGCAGGCAGGTCACGGCGTGACCGAGGGTCACGCGACGTGACCTGCTTTCTTCCGTAGCGAGTCACGCGACGAAGAACAGTAACCCGATTTTCCAGAAATTCCAGAACAAGAAATTCAATCCCAATCTGATTTTAAAACCATACAAACCTGTACTTACCTTCCAGAAATCATCTCAAACAACATAGGCAACAATTATACAACTCAATTCACCAACTAATTAACCAAATCAAATCAAGAACATATGCATTTAAACTCACAAGAACATAAACCCTAGAAATTTACAGTAGAATCAAAATCACACAATTTCACAATTAAACATTCCCAAACCTAAAATCTAAGCCTCTACCACTTAGCTCCACTAGGGCTAGCAACCTCTTTCCCCTTTGGATCACGTGGAGTCTCAGCTAGAACACAAACACAGTATGAACATCAACATGAAATCCCTAAATTAAAACTCAACCTAAAGAAGAAGATGAAGATGTAAAGTGAGTAAAACAATGACAAAATATGCTATTACCAAGCTAGGAGTAAGAGTGACCAATTTCCACAACCACACTTATTTAGCAGATAGCAAGTAGTACTTAGGAAAGGGAAAAGGAAGAAGAAGATGAAGGTTGAAGGAAAAACGTGAATCTGATTTCCTTTCACTCTTCCTTCATTTCTTTCTTTATTTTTCCTTAACTTAATACACGTGTCATTTTCTTGGTGGTGGAACTTACTCACTCACACCCTATCTCTACACACACACTCACACATAATGCATTCCTAATTAAAACACCCTACAATGGTATGCTCTAGTGTACACAATTAATTCCTAACTAATTCACACACTAATGTCATGTATGCATCCACATAATAATAAACCCCAAAATCATACATTTTACTAAAATACCCTTATGAAATGCCGAACACATGCGAATGCTTACACATACAGACAGACAGATAGACAGACAGACAGGCTCATTCTACTAGGGGGCAAACGGGGTGTGACAACTCTCCCCTACTAATAAGAATTTCGTCCTCGAAATTCTCACCTGCACTGAATAACTGTGGATACTGAGCTCTCATCGACTCCTCTGGTTCCCAAGTCGCTTCCTCGATCCCATGATGGATCCATAATACCTTAACCAAAGGAATCTGCTTATTTCTCAACTGCCTAACCTCTCGGGCTAGAATAGCTCGCGGTTCCTCATCATAAGAGAAGTCTGGCTGAACCTGGATATCCTGAACTGACAGAACATGCGAAGGATCTGATCGGTACCGACGAAGCATCGAAACGTGAAACACATCATGTAACTTTGCTAACTCCATCGGTAGCGCTAATCTATAGGCTACAGGTCCCACCTTAGCCAAAATCTCATAAGGTCCAATAAAACGAGGACTCAGCTTACCCTTCTTTCCAAATCGAAGTACTCTCCTCCAAGGAGAAACTTTGAGGAAAACTTTGTCCCCGATCTCAAAATGCACATCTTTCCTTTTTAAATTGGCATAAGACTTCTGTCGATCCTTGGCTGCCTTCAAATTCCGCTGCACTACTCTGATTTTCTCTTCAGTATCTCTAACCAAGTCTGGTCCAATCATAGATCTCTCAGATAGCTCTGTCCAACAAATCGGAGTCCTACACTGACGACCATACAAAGCCTCATATGGTGCCATACTAATACTCGACTGGAAACTGTTGTTGTAGGCAAACTCCATCAATGATACATATCTGTCCCAACTGCCCGGAAAATCCAAAGCACAAGCCCTCATCATATCCTCCAGAATCTGAATAACTCGCTCTGACTGACCATCGGTCTGAGGATGAAATGCTGTACTGAAGTTCAACCTAGTGCCCAAAGCTCTCTGTAACTCCTTCCAAAACTTGGAAGTAAACCTTGGATCCCGATCTGACACTATGGACAAAGGCACACCATGCAACCGAACTACCTCATCCACATAGATACTGGCTAATCTGCCCATGGAGTAGTCCACTCTAACCGGCAAAAAGTGAGCTGATTTTGTAAGCCGATCCACAATAACCCAAACCGAATCATGCTTCCTCTGAGTCAACGGCAAACCAGAAACAAAGTCCATGGCAATGTCATTCCATTTCCACTCAGGAATGGATAAAGGCGTAAGCAAACCTGAAGGAACCTGATGTTCTGCCTTTACTTGTTGACAAGTCAAGCACTTGGAAACAAAATCCACAATATCACGCTTCATACCGAACCACCAATAGAATTGCTTCATGTCCCTGTACATCTTCTCACTGCCCGGATGCATAGTAAAGACTGAACTATGCGCCTCACTCATAAGCTGTCTCCTCAAATCCTCAGATTCTGGCACACATAAGCGATCTCTGAACATAAGTACCTCATCCTGAACTGAGAACTCTGACTGCTTACCCGATCTAACCTCATGCACAATCCGCTGAAGTCTCACATCATCTCTCTGAGCATCCACTATCCTCTGTCTCAATGTAGGCTTCACACGCAACTGGGCAAGCAAAGCCCCATCAGAACCCAATCGCCATCTGAATCGCCTCAAGAACAAGGCTGAAACCGACTTACGACTCAAAGCATCGGCGACTACATTGGCCTTACCAGGATGGTAATCCACAATGCAGTCGTAGTCCTTAAACAACTCAAGCCATCTGCGCTGTCTCATGTTCAACTCTTTCTGTGACAGGAAGTACTTTAAACTCTTGTGGTCCGAGAAGATTCTACACTTTTCCCCATACAGGTAATGACGCCAAATCTTCAAAGCAAAGATCACAGCTGCCAACTCTAAATCATGCGTCGGATAGTTCTTCTCATGTGGCTTCAACTGACGAGAAGCATAAGCCACTACTTTTCCTTCCTGCATCAGCACACATCCAAGACCAACTCCCGAAGCATCACTGTAAATGACAAACTCCTTACCCGAAATGGGTTGAGTAAGGATAGGAGCCTCAACAAGCAACTGCTTTAACCGGTCAAAACAAGACTGACACTTATCTGACCACTCAAATCTGACTCCTTTCCTCAACAATCTAGTCATAGGAGCAGCAATCACAGAAAAACCTTTAACAAAGCGACGGTAGTAACCTGCTAAACCAAGGAAACTCCTCACTTCCTGAACATTTCTAGGCGCTTTCCAATCAACTATCGCCTCAATCTTGGCTGGATCAACCTGAATACCTCTAGCTGAAACAATGTGACCCAAGAATGATACCTCTCGAAGCCAGAAATCACACTTGCTAAGCTTAGCAAATAACTGATGCTCTCTCAACATCTGCAAAACCAATCTGAGATGCTCCTCATGCTCACTCTCATCCTTGGAATACACCAAGATATCATCAATGAACACTACTACAATTCGATCTAAGTATGGCCTAAACACACGGTTCATCAGATCCATAAAAGCCGCTGGAGCATTTGTCAAACCAAACGGCATCACAAGAAACTCATAGTGGCCATACCTAGTCCGAAATGCAGTCTTCACCACATCTGCATCCTGAACCCGAAGCTGGTAATACCCTGATCGAAGATCTATCTTGGAAAAGACACCTGCACCTCTAAGCTGATCAAATAAATCCTCAATCCTAGACAACGGATACTTGTTCTTCACAGTAACTTTATTAATCTCGCGGTAGTCAATACACATCCGCAGGGATCCATCTTTCTTCTTGACAAACAGAACTGGAGCTCCCCAAGGAGATATGCTAGGTCGAATAAACCCCTTATCCAATAACTCTTGTAGCTGAGATTTAAGTTCCCTCAACTCTACAGGAGCCATCCGATAAGGTGCTCTCGAAATAGGTGCTGTACCAGGCATAATCTCAATGGACAACTCAATCTCTCTCTCAGGAGGCAAACCAGGCAACTCGCTCGGGAACACATCACTAAACTCCCGCACTACAGGAATATCCTCAATCTGAACCTGATCCCTCCTGGAATCTAACACAACTGCTAGAAAAGCCTCACAACCTTTCCTGATAAATCTCTTGGCTTGCATCGCAGAAATAACATTATTAACAGAACTAGCACCCAAACCTTTCAAAAACACAAGAGACTGACTTCTATCCCAAAGTACAACTCTCTTCCTATGGCAATCCACTACAGCCCGATGCTTATCTAACCAGTCCATACCCAGAATCAAATCAAACTCTCTGAAGGGTAACTCAATCAAATCCGCTGGAAGCACCGTTCCCTCAACAATCAGAGGACAACTCCTAAAAACTCTACTCACACTGACACTATGCCCTAATGGACTGGTCACACAAATCTCATAATCTAACTGATCAACTGAATGCAATTTATCAAAAATTTTATCTGTGCACAAATATGAGTGTGTGGAACCAGGATCAATTAGAGCATACAACTCAGTGTCATGGAGTAGGAACTTACCAACAATAACATCAGGCGCATCCTGCTCATCTCTGGCTCTCATAGCATAAGCTCTAACGGCACCCTGAGGAGGATGCTCAACAGACTCAGAAGCAGCACCATCTCTATGCCGTCCACCTCTACCTCGACCTCGGCCTCTGCCACGGTAAGCCTGAGAAGCATTCGAACTGACCCTACTGCCCTCTCTCTGAGAACCCGAATCCTCCTGCACTCTCGGACAACCAGCCAACTGATGCTCAGAACTCCCACACCTGAAGCATGCACCGGTGAGCCACCTACACTCACCCCGATGTGACTTACTACAATGAGGACAAACTGGTGTAGTCTCAGCTCTACCACCCCTACCAGAACCTGACACAGCTGTAGAACCCTGACGTCTACCTCTAGAAGCCTGACCAGGTGATGACTCATCCTGTGGGTTCCTAGATCTCTTACTCGAAGAATATCCTCCACGAGAAGAACTCCTCCTCTAAGCTCTCTCTCTCATCACAGTCTCAGATAACTCAGCTCTCACTGCAGCCTCCACTATCTGATAGTAGCTAATCCCAGGTATGCACATTAGGGAAATCAAAGCAATCTTCAGAGACTCATTTAACCCTGCCTCGAAATGTTTACATCTAAAGTCATCAGTCATAACTCCACGAGGGGCATAGCGAGATAACCTGTTGAACTCTTTCTCATAATCAGCTACAGACATGGCCCTCTGTCTCAAACCCAAAAACTGCGCCCATCTCGCATCTCTATAAGTCTGAGTAATGTACTTCTTTGTGAACTCACCCTCAAAGAACTCCCAGGTAATCGGATCCGGTAGCTGAGGATGCCTGCACACTAACTCCCACCATTCAAAAGCAGACCCCTGAAGAAGAGCTAATGCACACTCTGCCTGCTGGTCGGGAGGACACCGAATCTCTCTCAAGGCACGCTTCACTTTGTCTAACCATCTCTCTGCAATCTCAGATTCATTCAAACCGGTACCATAGAAATCCTCAACTCCTGCCCTCCTCAGATTCTCCATAGGTCCTCTAGGAGCAGTCACTCTCTCCAAAACCCTAGCCATGTCCTGATGCAACCTGAACATAGCCTCTAAGGCATGGCTGTGGCCTCGGGCTGGACCCTAGCATGCTGAGCCGACACAGTAACAGAAATAGACTGATCTACAGCGGGAGGATTCACACTCTCGGCGGATTCCTCACGCGCACCATGAGCAGAATTAGAAGCCATCTATACAAACAAGAAACAACCGTATCAGCCAACACAGATCTAGACTCATACACATCTGAGAAACTCAAAACAATCACAACAACACCCAGAAACACCTAAACCTATGCTCTGATACCACTAACTGTAACACCCCCTTCCCATACGTAGGCGATCCCATCCGATAAGGAGTGAGATGCCGTATGAGTCAAGGTGTCACCAATACAATAGCAAAGCAAAACATACATCCATACATAACATACATTCAGAAATACAGAATAATTAAAACTTTACATGCAGAAGGCAAAAGCTGATCATGCATTACTATAATTAAACTATTACAATAATGATATGATCAACTAGCTGAAACAAATAATATTACATATACCAAATATAGATACAGAAGCGGAAGCTGATACAAATTGATACAGAGAGTTCTATACAAAAAGAATCATCACTAATACAAAACTGAGCCCTACACTAATCCCTTCTGTGTTGGCTTGATGACGGCGACTCTCTCAAAGCAAAACGCCTTCCGCACCTGCACGGGTAAAAACACCGTGCTAAGCGATAAACGCTTAGTGGGGAAACACACATAAATTATGGACGGCCACTCACAGTGGTCGTCAAGGCATAACACATTCACAATGGCAGAATGCAAGGACTATTGCATAATTCATATAAACATGCTCGTATTTAAAAGTCATACATTCAGTATCTCATCATCATATGTATTACAGAATAAACCAGCATGTATTTCATCATTAAACTCATTCAGATATTCCATTCAAAGCCAGATCAGATCAGAACAATTCCATTAACATTTAAAGAATAGCTGCTGACTCTAGACAGTGGATAACGAGTGTACTGAGGGTACCTTACGGGTACGAATCGAATACTGAGGGTACCTCACAGGTACAAGTCAAATATTATATCATTTATCAAAACATGTTATTTATATACTGAGGGAATCTTAAACAAGATTCTATACTGAAGGGTTCGCGAGGAACCAAACGGGGACCTGATCGGGGTCCAAACTGAACTGAGGGCTGCAGCTAAAGACTCTATTAGGCATGCCTAACTATCCACTTACTTGACTCTAGCAGGCTATGCGATATTCAAATCATATTACAGAATATCATATACACATCATTTGGAATAATCATAGTATTACGCAAATCGAGACATATAAAATTATGACATGCATCACATAGTGATAAGATCCATTTGGAAGAAATATTAAATTCATTTTTGAGTTAAAAACTGAGAAATATCGGAAAAACGAGCTGAATGGAGAATCGGGCGAGGTTGGCTGGTCACAAGACGTGACTGGCCTTCTCAACAGGCAGGTCACGGCGTGACCTAGGGTCACGTCTCGTGACCTGCTTGTTTCTCGCCCATCGCATTGCGTGATCCTCGCGGATCACGCAATGCATATGCAGATCACGGCGTGACCGAGGGTCACGCGACGTGATGCTGCTTCTCCCTCGCAGATCACGTTGCGTGATCTCACAGATCACGCCTCTCCTTCGCAGGTCGCACGACGTGACCGAAGATCACGTCGCGTGACTTGCTTGTTCTTCAGCTGGTCACGCGACTGGCTTCTCAGCAGGCAGGTCACGGCGTGACCGAGGGTCACGCGACGTGACCTGCTTTCTTCCGTAGCGAGTCACGCGACGAAGAACAGTAACCCGATTTTCCAGAAATTCCAGAACAAGAAATTCAATCCCAATCTGATTTTAAAACCATACAAACCTGTACTTACCTTCCAGAAATCATCTCAAACAACATAGGCAACAATTATACAACTCAATTCACCAACTAATTAACCAAATCAAATCAAGAACATATGCATTTAAACTCACAAGAACATAAACCCTAGAAATTTACAGTAGAATCAAAATCACACAATTTCACAATTAAACATTCCCAAACCTGAAATCTAAGCCTCTATCACTTAGCTCCACTAGGGCCAGCAACCTCTTTCCCCTTTGGATCACGTGGAGTCTCAGCTAGAACACAAACACAGTATGAACATCAACATGAAATCCCTAAATTAAAACTCAACCTAAAGAAGAAGATGAAGATGTAAAGTGAGTAAAACAAGGACAAAATATGCTCTTACCAAGCTAGGAGTAAGAGTGACCAATTTCCACAACCACACTTATTTAGCAGATAGCAAGTAGTACTTAGGAAAGGGAAAAGGAAGAAGAAGATGAAGGTTGAAGGAAAAACGTGAATCTGATTTCCTTTCACTCTTCCTTCATTTCTTTCTTTATTTTTCCTTAACCTAATACACGTGTCATTTTCTTGGTGGTGGAACTTACTCACTCACACCATATCTCTACACACACACTCACACATAATGCATTCCTAATTAAAACACCCTACAATGGTATGCTCTAGTGTACACAATTAATTCCTAACTAATTCACACACTAATGTCATGTATGCACCCACATAATAATAAACCCCAAAATCATACATTTTACTAAAATACCCTTATGAAATGCCGAACACATGCGAATGCTTACACATACAGACAGACAGATAGACAGACAGACAGGCTCATTCTACTAGGGGGCAAACGGGGTGTGACAATACCTTCGGGTATACATGATTATAAAATGTTTTGAGACTTATGTCTCCATATGCTTGGGATACTGTGTCCTATCAGTATCATTAGTACCCATATCCACTAATTAGGGAATATTCAGGCTATTACTTGAGTTTAGTACATGCGATTGTTTTATGAAGCCAATAGTTATATGAAATGAATATATGTTACATGTATATGAATATGAGTTATGACATGATGAGATATAACACTGGTATTCGGATATGAATGGTTTATTCTTCCATTATACTTGAGTATATGTTAGATGCTTTGTTATTGTTATATATATATATATATGTTATTGCGATTATATGTACATACATGTGTTGTTCCTCCCCACTAAGCGTTATCGCTTAGCACGGGCTCCTTTCCCGTATAGGTGGCAGGTTCTAATTGGGAGTCGGACATCTGCAGGTCGGCCACTAGAAGTCTGTAGTTGGAGTATTTTGTCTTCCGCTGTAATTTTTGTATATGGGAATTGATTTTGGGAAATGTAACTTTTTGTAAAGGATACTTTTGTATAAGTATATTTACCTTTACCAAACCATTTTGTAAAGCAATATAATTATTATATGTATATGGATTTGGTATATTTTGATTAAATGTACTTGTTTTCTTAACATGTCTCGGATATTTGTATGCGTTTATGTGAGTTGCGCGCGTGGCGCCCCGGTATCCTTCCAACGGGGGTAACGGGGCGTTACAGCTTAGTATCAGAGCACCGGTGTGACGCGCGTCGGGATCCCTCGGCCGACCCTCTGACCGCCCGCTTGAGGGCGATCGGGCAATTTGAGGGCCCGCTAACAGATTGCAATAAATTGCAAGTGCGTCTATGTTGGGCAACAAGGAGGTTTCATGGAGTCGCCACCCAATAGAACATTGGGAAAGTTTCTCTTGCCTCGGAGAGCCTAAGACTACGCTTAGTATCCATTTTGGGCCAACCAAAGGGGTCTTGGAGGGTGAACCTCTCGCCCGAAGGAGCCTAGGATTAACGCCAAAATCTCATGACACAAGAGGGGTCTTGGAGGGTAAACCTCTCGCCTCTGTGAGCCCAAAGATCAGAGCTGAGTTCGGGACTTCTCATCTATTTCTACCTTGATTATTTTATGATCAAATTTTAATTATCATTAATTCGCTCTCTCTCCACGCGATGGAATTGATTAAAGGCGCATTTATTCACATTTGGAAAGCAATAAATGAGCAAGTAAATAGTGAAAGCAATAAATTACAATAATACAAGGAGCGGAATTGGGAGTCGGACATCTGCAGATCGGCCACTAGAAGTCTGTAGTTGGAGTATTTTGTCTTCCGCTGTAATTTTTGTATATGGGAATTGATTTTGGGAAATGTAACTTTTTATAAAGGATACTTTTGTATAAGTGTATTTACCTTTACCAAACCGTTTTGTAAAGCAATATAATTATTATATGTATATGGATTTGGTATATTTTGATTAAATGTACTTATTTTCTTAACATGTCTCGGATATTTGTATGCGTTTATGTGAGTTGTGCGCGTGGCGCCCCGGCATCCTTCCAACGGGGGTAACGGGGCGTTACAGGCTTCCCCGTGCATCTCCCCTACCTTGTGCGGTCATTTTCACCTGCAAAATTGGTTAAATTTTAGACTGTTATTTTCGTTTGTTTCATGTTTTTATGTTATTTTTGGTTAATGGGATTAAAAGCATGTTTTGTCCATTCCCATTTTGGGCAAGACAGGGAAATAAGTGAAGACTTTGTCTTCATTTCAAGGGGAGCTGAATTTTCAGAAAGAAAAAAGAAAGGTTTTCTTCTCTCAAGCCAAAGGCAGACGAGAGCTTCTTCAAAAATCTTTAAACATTTTTTCAAGTTTCAATTGATTTCTTCTCTAAAGAATATTTCATCCTTGGTCCGATTTGAGCAAGAAAAATTAATTTTCTTTGTTTAATCATCCCACTAAAAATATTTTCTTGAGTTTTGTTTGTCAAAACTAGGATTTTTTCCAAATATTTTTGTGTTTATTATCATAAATTTTGACAGGGAGGACGAATAGAGACACCATTTCTCCGATCTATAAACTCTGAGCGTAAACATTTTTCGACCCGTCCTCATCTTATTTTTGTATATAATTCTTTATTGTTAATATTATTATTTTTTTATGTTATTAAATATTGTTATTGCATTTACGTTTGTCTCTTATGTCAACATTACCACCACTGTGATTGTTTGCTTTTGTTGAGACTATTTCTATGACTGCTATCATTGGAATTATTAACATCATTATCATTGTTAATGCTCTTATTAGTGTGTTATTGCCTTCAATATCATTATTACTATTATTATTATTATTATTATTATTATTATTAGGTTTGCTGTCAACATGGTTATTATTGTTATTATTATTTCATGGTATTATTATTATTATTAGTATTATTGTTTTATGTTTAGTTCATATTATCATTATTTATTATTATTATTATTATTATTATTATTATTATTATTATTATTATTATTATTATTATTATCATCATCATCATCATCATTATCCTGTTGCCATGAATATTGTCATTATTGTTACCATGATTTCATTATTGTTATTGCCATTATGTTGTCATTATTCTTATCACCATCCTTGAAGTTTTTGCATGACTCATTTTAATTTATTTTGCATGTAAATTGTTTGTACATTAAGTAAATATGTCCTATATTTATTTTGTCTTTATTTGATTAATTTTTAGAATTATCACTACTATCTCTTAATGTTATTTTATTTTTTTGGGGATTTAAATGTGAATTTCTTTATGTGAGCGTTCTCGTGACCACATGGAGGGGTCACTACGCGTAGGAGACCACGTCATTTGGGTGAGATCTTTCCTACCCCATTTTTGTGCTGTGTTTATTTGTAAAAAATAGTTTTCATTGTATGAACGTGTAAGATAAAAAGTCACGAAAAGGCTTTATAAGTAAATTGGGATTTTGTTAATAAAATTGGGACTGATGTCCCTCATTTTAGCCAATAAATGTAAAATGCCATGATTAAAACAAAGAGTTAAGTTTTCCAAAAATGGGATCTCTCATCCCAGTTTTTTTCAATCAAGCAATCGAACAACTTTTCGATCCCCTTTTAAATGAGCGCGAAGGAACCAATGCTCATAAACCAAACGAATGTCCCGATTTATGTATATGTTTCTTATGTTTGATTTTGTTTATTTGTTTAAATTTGTGTTCATATATTTCGGGCCCTTGTAATTAATTTTGGGGCAATATTATTTAGTTTTCATTTGGGGTTATATTCGGTCCCAATTTACAATTTTAATCTTCTTTTATTCGGGGTTGTGTTCTGCCCCAATTTCTCTTGTAGCTGTGTGCTTGGCGTGTTTATTGCTTTTCTTTATCGCTTTATTTACCACTTTCTTTACAGCTTTTATTTATTGCTTTTGAATGCTTGCGATGCATTTTTTATTAAATGCATTAATCGTGTGAGATTAGAGGTAGAATTTTAGGAATTTGAAAACTCATTTATAATTAACCAAAACATAAATAAGAATGAACTCCCAAACACCATCTCTGGTTTAGACCAATAGAGGTTAGAAACCTTTTTCAATTTCTCGTAAATTGGATGACAGTCTAAAATACCTCAAAGGTGCCTAAAGGCGCCGTAAGGCTAGATGATCCTTTCCAATGTTCTATTGGGAAGGAGGCATCCAAAATGTCTCATGACACCCAAGATCAAAAAGACTTGAACAAATCCCTCGAGCCCTAAAAGCGGGTTCAAAGAGGGCCTTTGCTAGGTTCGACGCGCGTCACAGTGGCGACTCCGTTGGTGGCTATCGTGACTTTGCTCTAAAAGTGTTTTGGTTAAAATATGTAATTGAGTTTTTAAAACCTAAAATTCTATCTCTTTTCACAAATTGCATCACATCATTTTAGAGCCTTAGAATTACGCTAGTTGGTCCCTTATTGCATGACCCTACTTTCACTCATTGTAGGGAAGTGTTAAGGATAATCACCAGCCCAAGTCTAGTACCTTTTGGTTTATTAAATGGAGAACCCAATCGGTGGTCAAGCTCGTGATGAGCTAGACCCTTTAGCAGGGACCATGCTTGGGTAGCGCTAAAGTAACATTACCCTTGACCAAAACCCATATAATGGCAAATAAAAAACTTCCACTAGGTGACATGTACCATAATACCGTGCTTGCTATTTGGGCCGTCATATATTGAACAAAATTAATCAAATTAAATGGTCTTCCATCAAAGGCTTTCATGCCTTTGTGGGCCCATCTTGATTTAGCTGAATTGTTTAAATACATAATGGCCAAACACCCATATGTATGTGCATTAGACAAGAGGTGTTATGCTGCCAGTTTTTCACCGTGCACCATACCCGTCCAATAGGTTCCCCGTTAACCCTTGGATAAAGCCCACCTAGGAAAGAGACTATATTTACCTCGTGTGAGGGAGAAATAAGGTTGGAAGGATCTGTCTACTTGCATGTGTTTGTCTACGCTGCATCAGCACGACCATGCATTGCAGTTCAATCATGCATTATCCTAATAGAGGTGTGTTCTGCAGCCATCATAGATTTGTCCAGGTGGTTTAGAGGTCCCGACGGTCGGCTAAGGAAGATTTCACTCTTTGGACTGCAAGAGCTAGTGTCAAAACAGAGTTTGGATTCTCTTTCAGAGAGTAGTGAGATATTATCTTCCAAATCATCAGTAGAAATAATCATGTCTAATCCATCAAGTGGTTCTGATGCAACTAGGGCAATGGTTCTGAAGAAGTGGGGAAACGAATGGAAGAGTTTGAGGCCAAAATGATGGCGATGATGGATAACCTTGCCACTACCCTGGCCCCACTTATTGGGCAACAGGCTACTGCTCCAAGTAGGGGGCAAGATGAATAAGGGACTGCTAGAGAGGATCCCCCAGGGGCAGTTGATCCACCTGCAGTTGAGCTGAGAGCCAGCGCCTGTTGAACATAGAGAAGACCCTAAATCTGAGATTGACTTATGGGAGGAGCAAGAGGAACAGATGGTAGTAAAGGGGAAGTCACCCCAGCTGTAGGATGCAATGTGGAGAAAAATAGAGGAAAGGTTTGAAGCCATGACAAGGATGTTGATGGTAAGAAGAGGAATGAACCCGAGGACCGGGAGCTGGATAGTGATGATCTAATCCCTCAGAACTTCAAGATGCCCAATATTCCTAAGTTTGATGGCACTTCTGACCCTGCTACGCACATCAAACAATATTCACTGGTCATGAAGGGAACAACTTTGATAAGGAAGCAGAAGATAGAGTACTTTTGTCTGAGTCTCATAGGGGCCGCCATTGAATGGTACCACGAGTTGGACAGAAGGTCCAAAGAAGACTAGGACTTATTGACCGAAGAGTTCCTAAAATAATATGATTGTAGTACCAGGATAGAGGTCACATTGAAGGATTTAGAGCTACTGCAGCAGAAGGCCGGGGAGTCTTTTCATGAGTACCTCACTCGGTGGAGGAACAAAGTTATGGAAATGAAGCGCAAACCTGATACCCCCGATTAGATTTGATTGTTCATTCGAAATGCTAGCCCTTACCTGAGAGATGGACTAAAGATAAAAGGGTTGAAAGACTGGAAATCCTTGAAGGACATTGCTATAGAGGCAGAAGGAGAATATATGGCCAGGACGGCAAACAGTGAGGCTTATGCCAAGAAGGGCTATACCAGTCAAGGGGCAACCAAGTCAGTAAGCTCCAGCAGTGGTAATAGGAGTGGGAAGACGGCTGAGGTATCGGCAACAGGTGTGAGTCAGAGGTAGTTCTCGAATTTGGGTTGGCCTTTGTCATGAGTACTAAAAAGATTGATAAAGGAGGGAAAGCTACAACCCCTGCAACCCAGGCCAGCCAGAACCCAAGGGCAGCTGGGGCATAAAGAGAATGAATATTGTGCCTTCCTATACCAGGCATCTGACGGATAATTGTGTAACGCTGAGGCACCAGATTCAGGATCTGATCGATAGTAAGCAGATCACGGATCCTGAACGAAGAGAGGGCAAGAAGAAGTCCAACTATAATGCTGTGCCACCACCTATCTTTATAATTGGGTCAAGTCTACCTGAGTGGTATGTCTTACAGGACTTATACGGTAATGATTATATCGCTATCACCCACCCCAGGACAAGTGAAGGAGGGATTTTTGTAGCGGCGATAGATCATTGGTCCGCTAGCAAGAGTGGGGAGGAAGAGAAGGAAGGAAAACAAGAGGGATCTAACCAGGCGTTAAGAGTGGCTAATCTTTCGTGACAGATCAAAGAGACTCATGCCTTAATGACCCAAGAGATGGATAGAAGGTTCGAGGAGCTTGAAAAGAGGTTGTTGGCCACAATTAAGGAAAGGATAGAAGCCATGACCCTAGTTCTTCAAGCTCAACTCATGGTGACTACCCTTAACCAGGTTGAGCTAGCCATAGTCAAAAAGGATTATGCAACGATGGTTGCAATGTTTCCATCCACTCCTGAGCCTAGGTGCAAGGCACCACTCGACTCACTAATCGGGCAAGTGGGAAGAGCAAAAGGACAAGATCCTTTACAGTCATTGGGCCTCCTCCATCCTCAAACACCAAAAGGAAACTAGCTGATCTGGAAGAAGAGATTGTGAAGTCCAATCTTGCAACTACCCGGGCACCTCTCAATGAGACTACTACTGGCACCGCAAATCTAGGAGTTGGTTATTATGATAATAGCAGTGGTACCCGAAGGATAGGGAAAGTACCAATGGCTGAGATGGCTCAAAGGCGCTACTCTAACTTGGGTGAACCTTTGTCTTGGGTCCTGGAAAGGTTGATGAAGAAGGGGATGTTACAGCCAATGCCTCCCAAGTAGGCTAAGACCTAGGGGCAACCTGGGCATAAGGAAAATGAGTACCGCACCTACCATAAGCACACCGGCTATGTAACGGATAATTGTGCTAGGCTGAGGCATGAGATTCAGGATCTGATCGATAATAACCAAATCACAGATCCTGAACGACGGCAAGGTAGTCAGGGGAGCTCAAGTCTCGTGGGTAGCAATGGAAAAAACTTTGGAGCCACAAGGGCCCCAACCTTCGGAATGACTCAAAGTTGCTATGCCATGCTGGAAAAGCCCTTGTCTAAGCACCTCGCTCATTTCGTTAGCAAGGGGAAAATACAGCCAATGCCGGCCTAACCTGCCAAAATCCAGGGACGACCCGATCATCGAGCAGATCTATATTGTGCCTACCATCAACATACGGGGTATGAGACTGATGGGTGCCGAATCCTGAGAAGGCAAGTTCTATACTTAATTGATGAGGAGCTGAGAGGTGAGGAGAATGGTTCCCGGGGATGATAATAGACCGTCGACTACGACATCCGTGTTGGCAAGAAAGGAAGATGTTAGCTGTTTAGATGCTTTTTTTTTTATTTTTGAACTACTTAATGATGATGTTTTAATTCTATTTTTTATGAAGTGAAATGAATGTTTTTGTTTATTTGTGTGATGTTTCTTGTGATTTCACTATGCATAACCATGGCGCATTTATATTTGACATTGATTCAACAAATGCCATTCCATTTAATCTCGGAACTTTGGAGAACCCAAAGAAAATCTTGATAGCATCTGTTATTACTCTTGAAGAGAGATTAAAATTTGAGAGAATGAAAAAAAAGTCTTTGCCTGGACCTATGAAGACATGCCAAGAGATGATTATGAAGCCATCAAACACGCTATGCCAGTATACCCCAATCATGGACAAGTCAAGCAGAAGCTCAGAAGATTCGAGCCAGGAGGGACAGGAAAGGTTAAAAGGGGGATCCACAAGCAGAACCAGGGCCAAAATTTTTACTGAAGCGCAACGCCTGACTAGGTTGATCAACGGCGTCCCCAATGGTTAAGAAGAAAAGTGCGCGTATGTGTAAACTATCATGATTTGGATAAGCTTGAAAAATTGGGAAGCGAAAAAAATGTATGCAAAAAAAAAAAAAGAAAAATGATAAAAAAAATAAGAAACGAAAAAAAAGAGAAAGAAAAGGAAAAAAGAATTGATCATCAACATAGGGCAAGGTAAAGTTATCTGGGGGCAAGCGTTGTTCAAATCCTGTTGATCTACACATACCTATATTTTGCCGTTCTTTTTGGCTACTAAAAAGGACCTAAAGACTGATTCACAAGATATCCACCCAGTTCATCAATATAGAGGGTGTGCAATGCAAGAGGTGAGCTGATGACATACGGTTGAGGTGCTTAGATGAGAAGAAGGCCAAGACCCTTACAAGAGTCATGCTTTACTCCTTGATGCATGAGGCAAAAGCATAGCTGCCTGTCGAAACACATCTAATCTTTAAGGGCAGTCATGAAAGCAACGGCTACAGCAGCTAAACACGTTAAACAAAAACAGGTTGTGGGATTACTGTTACAATCAGGTCTATCAGAAAACACCTTGTTCGATCATTTAGAAAGAGGGTCAGGAAATACTCATCGAAAGAGGGAGATTTAGTCTTTAGGCAAATGAGACCTGATTTTCTAGACATGCGAAGTAAATTCAGTCCGACATGGGAAGACCCGTTTGCTCCTAAGAAAATTTTGTCCAAAGGGGCAACGGTTCTAATAGACAGCAATGAAGATGAGCTCGGATAACAGATCAGCATCAATAGACCCAAGAAGGTCCATGGCTAAAGACTAAAAATCAAAAGAAGAGAATAAATGCTCCGTGTGTTGAAAACTGATAAAAGGCGGCCTTGCTAAAATTGGGTGCCTTGTCAGGGTGAAAACTGAAAAAAAGGTACTCTGGGCAAAAATTAGAGGCTTGAGAGAAAATATCCAATTAAGAAAACCCGAGAGGGCTGATTGGAAACAGGAGTCTGATGCTTACAAGATCCACTCCGAGATTAGATGTAATTTTTCATTCTGAATCTATGTTAAATGGTGATCATGTATGGAGAAATCATACTCAGATGTACACGATTTTGCAAAAAAGTATAAAACAAAAGCAGTTTAACTCATCATTTCCTAGTTCTTTTATAAAAATAGAAACATCATTCATTACTGAATGTGTGAAATCTAAATGGCTATACTCTGCTTCTGCTCTCACCGACCAAGTGCCTAAGCCGATGGGTCCTCTATTGCGGGCTGTAAGCACTGTGTCCCGGAGCGGTCTGGATCAGAGGTTACCCTATGATGAAATCAGTACCCGAGCCTGTATAAAGGGCTGGATTTGGAGGTTTTAGTCCCACGTTCCACGAGAAATGAGGCTTTTTACCATTCCTGGGCAGAGGGGGAGAAAATAGAGATTTTTTTCGAGTCAAAAAGCTTTCTGTACTCCACAGACGGCCAGCCCGTCTGTGAAGTCAGCCCGTCGCTTCGAGTCACCGACGGCTGCTGGTATTTTTCGACGCCCGTCGAAAAGTCACCACCCCTGTTAGAACGCCGCCTGGTTTCCCGGAGCACGCAACCCTTCCGACGCCCGTCGGTGGATGTGGCAGGGCCGTCGGACGAATCCTTGTGTAAGAAGGATTCTTTCGACGCCCGCCCCTATACACCGATGCCCGTTGGTCGTGTCTGGTTTATAAAAGCTCCGAATTTTGAAGAGAAAAGGGTTAGAAAAATTTTCAAAAGGGGAAACTATGCCCAATTTCAAGCAAATTTTCTCTCTCTTCCAACAAAACACATTTACAAAGGAAATCTATTGGATCAAGGATCAAATCAATCAAAAAGGAACTAAAATAATTAGTTTTCTTTAGATATTGATTCCAAAGTCAATCTTTTGAGGGGTCGAAGAAGAAATAGCCCATTTTTCTTTCTTTGACCCTTCATCTTTTACTTCTCGTGGAACGCGCGGGGCTCTAATCAACACAAGAATCTCACCCAAAGCGA
This sequence comes from Excoecaria cochinchinensis, assembly GCA_947683425.1. Taxonomy (NCBI): domain Eukaryota; kingdom Viridiplantae; phylum Streptophyta; class Magnoliopsida; order Malpighiales; family Euphorbiaceae; genus Excoecaria; species Excoecaria cochinchinensis. Next base: position 24,213,916 of record CANTUQ010000146.1, read on the forward strand.
TTATCTGAGGGTAAATATTCCGGACTCCTTCTCCTTATCATTTCATATTTATTCCTTATTTTGTGGAATTTATCAATATCTGTCATTATTTTCCTTTATTTTGACTCTCTTTATCTCCTTTTGGGATAAAACCCATTTTTTTGGCTTTGGAAAGAATTTTCTCTCACCTGTTTTTTCGGAGACAGTGGTGACCGACGGGTCATCTTTATCACCGACACCCGTCGGTCACCCCACTTACAGACGCCTCTCCTTGAGTGACAGACGGACATGTCGATTACCTTAACCGACGCCCGTCGGTCATCCAAGGAAGGCCGTCTGTGGGTTCTGCCTCCATCCTTTTAAATCGTTTTTTTTTTCTTTTTCAAATCCTTTCGGTTTCCTATATGTTAATTTTATGTATATTAACATCTCTCAACTTTTCTATGAGTGTATATATGGTTTCTCTTGGACTACCACAAGCTTGAGCGGCTATCTGCCATATTCGGAGGATTCCGTCCGGTTTAGTTTCCTAACCCTCTCGATTATTTCCTCCATGTTGTTATTCATTGATTGTTTCATGTATATGGATATATTCTTCTCATATTTTGTTAATGTATAAATATAATCTAAATGATTTTATACTTAAATAAAAATAAGGTTTGTATAAAGTGCAAAAGGGGCCAAAGCCCTATCTTTATCCAATAAAATCATCATAAACAAAAATCTCCAATTTTAATAATGATGCATGCGAGGACCAAAGTCCTCAAAATAAGCAATGCCCGATTTATGCATGATTCGCACATTTATGAAAGGGAGTTGTATTCCGCTCCTTGTATTATTGTAATTTATCGCTTTCATTATCTATCTGATCATTTATCGCTTTCAAAATGTGAATAAATGCGCCTTTTAATCAATTGCATAGTGTGGAGAGAGAGTGAATTGATGATATTAAGATTTGATCATAAAATAAATGAGGTAGAAATAGATGTGAAATCCCGGACCCAGCTCTGGTCTTTGGGCTCAAGAGGTTAGAGGTTAACCTCCAAAATACTTCTTGGGTCACGAGGCTTTAGCGCTAATCCTAGGCTCTTTAGGGTGAGAAGTTCACCTTCCATGACCCCTCTGGCTGGCCCAAAATGGATACCAAGCGCAGTTTTAGGCTCTCCGAGGCGAGAGTAACTTTCCCAATGTTCTATTGGGTGGCGACTCCATGAAACCTCCTTATTGCCCAACATAGACGCACTTGCACTTCATTTGCAAGATGTCAACGGACCCACAAGTGCCCTGATCGCCCACGTGCGGGCGGTCGAACGGGAGGCCGCGGGGATTCGGAGCGCATCACACGGGCCTAAGTACCCTACTCTTGCTTGCACTTATGGAATCGAGGGTGTTTTCTCTGACCTGCAGTATGACGATTTTTGGCATGCAGCTGTGTCCAGGGGCTATGGTACTCAGTGGTGAAGGCCGATGATAAGATGTTGCCCTGGACAGATAGAGGATGCCTCATGACATCTTGAACCCCTTCGAACTATCAAACACAACAGGCAATGATATCCAAAGTGGTCTCAGGAACTCCACATAAGAGAACAGAAAAGAGAGCCGGCGGCATTGGGAGTCGACCCTTGTTAACCCCCACACCCAATAGAACAACAACTGCGTCAGAGGGGGTGAGGGGATATAATCATTGTTTAGGGGAAGATATCTCAGCGAATAATTGCCGATTGCTATAGAAGGAGGCTCTAATAGTAGCTTCAGTTTTTCTTATAGCCATGCCTCAAAAAAAAAAAGAAAGGCCGTTAGAGATGAAAACCGTAATTGGTGCTCTAAGCAAAAGTTAGGCCAAAGGGCAGGGTGAAAAACTGAAAATAGGCAGTCTGTCCTACAAAAAAATGAAATGAATAAAAGCCGCTGGATTTGGTTGGGTCCATTCCAGGCAAAAAAAAAGGCACAGGGTTATGTGAAAATTCGAAAAGGACACATTTCCCGCAAAGAAAAGGTAGTGTGAAAACCCACAAGGGGTGCACTACCTTTAAAACAATGACCTCTGATATCTAGAGCAATAAGGCGGCATTACTTCAGATGATCTCCTTTCGAAGTAAATAATGCATAATTTAGGACACAAGTTAAGCCCTTGGGGGTAAAATGCTCATTGACCGGGGGGCAAAGATGCACACCTAACGGGGTTTTTAGAACAAGTTTCGGGTCAGAGTCCCTAAAGCTAAGATGACACTCTTCTAGATCCTTGGGGGCATAGTGGAGCAGCCAAGATGCATCCTTAACGGACCCTTGACCACCTAGGACGTGGTCTATCCTTTTTTTGCAAGCATTTATGTCTCATGTCATATACATACAATTTCTTGTATATACTTTTGTGCACATAACTTTACAGGAAATATCTAAGTAAAAACCATCACCATCTGAAGATGGAACCCTCGCACTTTGTAAGTTTGGAGCAGACTCGATGCAGCTCAGAAGAGAAGTTCTCACGTTTTGTAAGTCTGGAGCAGACTCGGCGCATCACCATTAGGAGATGGAACCCTCGCACTTTGTAAGTCTGGAGCAGACTCGGTGCAGCTCAGAAGAGCAATCCTCGCATTTTGTAAGTCCGGAGCAGACTCGGTGCATCACCATCAGGAGATGGAACCCTCGCACTTTGTAAGTCTAGAGCAGACTCGGTGCAGCTCAGAAGAGCAATCCTCGCGTTTTGTATGTCTGGAGCAGACTCGACGCATCACCATCAAGAGATGAAACCCTCGTACTTTGTAAGTCTGGAGCAGACTCAGTGCAGCTCAGAAGAGTAATCCTCACGTTTTGTAAGTCTGGAGCAGACTCAGCACATCGCCATCAGGAGATGGAATCCCCGCACTTTGTAAGTCTGGAGCAGACTCAGTGCAGCTTAGAAGAGTAACTCTCGCGTTTTGTAAGTATGGAGCAGACTCGATGCATCACCCAGAAGGATGAAAATTGTTCCTCAGTCTATACGGCGACTTAAGGAGATGATTTCATTAGCATGACCGTGAAGACAGCCGCCTCAGGTACGCGCTTCTTCTCTCTCTCCTTGAGTTATGGCTCACCTAGGCGCCCAGGCACTACGTTCCCCAAAATTGGGGGCAATTATAGACACCGGGTCTCGACCCGGTGGAAGATCAGGATTACCCGATAATGAAAAAAAATACTTGCCACAAGTAAAGGTGTCAAAAATGATGTTTTCCTTGTCGAAAATCTCTTTTGTTCCTCCAAAAATTTTAATTCAAAAATTTGTATTTTTACTCTTATTTTTATTCCTTTTATTTTTATTTTATTTTTTATTTTATTTTGGGTTTTATTCTCGATTTTTTTCGGTGCCCTGCTGCTGTACGGTTTGTGCGCCGTGCGTGCGGGACGTGGTCGCATGCATGCGGGCCGTGCCCGCGTGAGAATGGCATGCGCTCGCATGAGCGCATGTTGCCAGGGGCGACGTACGCCCACTCGAGCGCACGTCACCGCTCGCGACATGCGCCCGGTCGGGCACATGCCACGCGCAGCAACGTGCGTGCCCCACCTGTGGGCATCCTCGCACGTCTCCCCGGCCCTGTACGGTCGTTTTCACCTGCAAAATTGGTCAAATTTTAGACTGTTATTTCCGTTTGTTTCATATTTTTATGTTATTTTTGGTTAATGGGATTAAAAGCATGTTTTGTCCATTCCCATTTTGGGCCAGACAGGGAAATAAGTGAAGACTTTGTCTTCATTTCAAGGGGAGCTAAATTTTCAAAAAGAAAAAAGAAAAGTTTTCTTCTCTTAAGCCAAAGGCAGACGAGAGCTTCTTCAAAAATCTTTAAACACTTTTTCAAGTTTCAATTGATTTCTTCTCTAAAGAATATTTCATCTTTGGTTTGATTTGAGAAAGAAAAATTAATTTTCTTTGCTTAATCATCCGACTAAAAATATTTTCTTGAGTTTTGTTTGTCAAAACTAGGATTTTTCCCAAATATTTTCGTGTTTATTATCATAAATTTCGACAAGGGGGATGAATAGAGACACCGTTTCTCCGATTTATAAACTCTGAGGGTAAATATTTTTTGACCCGTCCTCATTTTATTTTTGTATATCATTCATTGTTGTTAATATTATTATTATTTTCATGTTATTAAGTATTGTTATTGCATTCACGTTTGTCTCTTATGTCAACATTACCACCACTGTGATTGTTTGCTTTTGTTAAGCCTATTTCTATGACTGCTATGATTAGAATTATTAACATTATTATCATTGTTAATGCTCTTATTAGTGTGTTATTGCCTTCAATATCATTACTATTACTATTATTATTATTATTAGGTTTGCTGTCAACATGGTTATTATTGTTATTATTATTTCATGGTATTATTATTATTAGTATTATTATTTTATGTTTAGTTCATATTATCATTATTTATTATTATTATTATTATTATTATTATTATTATTATTATTATTATTATTATTATTATTATTATTATTATTATTATTATTATTATCCTGTTGCCATGAATATTGTCATTATTGTTACAATGATTTCATTATTGTTATTGCCATTATGTTGTCATTATTCTTATCACCGTCCTTGAAGTTTTTGCATGACTCATTTTAATTTATTTTGCATGTAAATTGTTTGTACATTAAGTTAATATGTCCTATATTTATTTTGTCTTTATTTGATTAATTTTTAGAATTATTACTAATATCTCTTAATGTTATTTTGTTTGTTTGAGGATTTAAATGTGAATTTATTTATGTGAGCGTTCTCGTGACCACATGGAGGGGTCACTACGTGTAGGAGACCACGTTGTTTGGGTGAGATCTTTCCTACCCCATTTTTGTGCTGTGTTTATTTATAAAAAATAGTTTTCATTATATGCACTTATAAGATAAAAAGTCACGAAAAGGCTTTATAACTAAATTGGGATTTTATTAATAAAATTGGGACTGATGTCCCTCATTTTAGCCAAGGAATGTAAAATGCCACGATTAAAACGAAGAGTTAAGTTTTCCAAAAATGGGATCTTTCATCCCGATTTTTTTCAAACTAGCAATCGAACAACTCTTTGATCCCCTTTTAAATGAGCGCGAAGGAACCAATGTTCCTAAACCAAACAAATGTCCCGATTTATTTATGTTTTTCTTATGTTTGATTTTGTTTATTTGTTTAAATTTATGTTCATGCGTTTCGAGCCCTTGTAATTAATTTTGAGGCAATATTATTTAGTTTTCATTTGGGATTGTATTTTGATCCAATTTACATTTTTAATCTTCTTTTATTTGGGGTTGTGTTCCGCCCCAATTTCTCTTGTAATTGTGTGCTTGGCATGTTTATTGCTTTTCTTTATCGCTTTATTTACAGCTTTTATTTATTTCTTTTGAATGCTTACGATGCGCTTTTTATTAAATGCATTAATCATGTAAGATAAGAGGTAGAATTTTAGGAAATTAAAAACTCATTTATAATTAACCAAAACATAAATAAGAGTGAAGTCCCGAACACCATCTCTGGTTTAGACCAATAGAGGTTAGAGACCTTTCCCAATTTCTCATAAACTGGGTGGCGACTCCAAAATACCTCAAAGGTACCTAAAGGAGTTGTGAGGCTATATGATCATTTCCAATGTTCTATTGGGAAGGAGGCATCCAAAATGTCTCATGGCACCCAAAATCAAAAAGACGCGAACCAATCCCTCGAGCCCTAAAAGCGGGTTCAAAGAGGGCCTTTGCTAGGTTTGGCGCGCGTCACAATGGGCCAACAGAACCATCTCATTGCTTATATCAAAATATTCTTTACAAGGGGGGGGGGGGGTACAACAACCTTACATGGATAAAAAATATATATATACTGGAAGCATTTATAAAATCTAATACATTACAATAAGATTACACCATAAAACCCAAAATACAATAGTCAAGCTACAAAAAGAATCTCTCTAAAGTGTTGGGTCTGACTGCTGCGGAATGCACTCCTCAGAAGACCCGGACAACTTTCACACCTACACGGATTAAAGACCTGTGCTAAGCGATAAACGTTTAGTGGGGAAAGCAAAAGATGGAAGACCACCCAGAGTGGCAGTCAAGGCAAACACATACATATGTCACATACAGAAGTACACAATTACTCAATAGAACATAACACTTATATCATACTTACGCACAAGCATGAATTTAATATATAATCACATCATGTCTTAATAATAAGCAAGGTTGCATTCATAAAAAAATAAAACATATATGCCTGCAACTTCAGAGTAGCTGATAACGAGTAAACACTAGGTACCTATAGGTATGAGCAAAAGAAACATCTTTCATTTTCATATAAAAAAATTTTCACTAGGGATCTTAAATAAGATCCAAACACTCAGGATCGCGAGGACCCAAATGGTGACCTGATCAGGGTCTAGAACAATGGGGCTGCAGCTTACAAAACTCTATATGCATGCCTATTTATCCACTTACTTGACTCTTGCAGGCTAAGCAACACTAATAGTTCATATTTATCACATAAGAGTTAACATAACTCAAGGAACAAGCTCTAATTCTCTATCATATAACACTATTCGATATGCAATAATCCCATAGTCATAAACACATGGTAATGCCTAACTTAAAGGAGACAAAAAAGAAGAATACAAAAATTTGAAAATTCCAGGACAGAAAGAGGTTACACGGCGGCATGGTAAATCCTTACCGCCGTGTAAGGCATTCCACACAGTGGTAAGGAAAACCTTACCACTGTGTGGCCTGACCAGCCAAAACTCCTCAGAAAATAAAATGCATTTACATAGCGGTATAGAACTCCTGACCGCCGTGTAAAATGCATAGCAAAGACACCTCAAAACAGTATACATTTACATGTCGGTATGACAAGCCCTTACCGCCGTGTAACACCTCGAAGAAGTAAAACTCAAATGCAGAAATATGATTTACACGGTGGTATGGCCCTCCTTACCACCGTGTAAATCAACCAAAACCTAGAAATTTTTCTATTCTCTGCTACCCACTTCCCAATTCTTAAACCAACATCCAAAATTACAACACCCCAAGCCACTCATACCATTAAAACTCAACTTAAACAAACTAAAACTCAAATTAAACATCTCAAGCAACTCAATTCAAAGCTCTAATAAAAAACAAATCATACCCAAGATCATAACTTGAAACAATACAAATTCTCAAACTTCATCCTATTATCAATTAATAGAAATTACTTCGATTTACTAACATATCCTTCTATTAAGCACATACACATACAATTTACACATTCAATTTCCAGAAATCAAAGTATAATCTCACAAATAAAAAAAAAATACACAACTTCAAATAATTCCCAAACCTTAATTCCTTAGCTCCAAAATCAAGGGGCTGAATTTCTACCCACCACTTCTTTCCCTTTAGGATCCTTAGGAGGCAACTTTGATCAAACTAACCAAAACACACAAAACTTAAAACCCTACATACATACACACACACACACACACCCAATGGGAACACAAGAAGAAGAAGAAGAAGAAGAAGAAGAAGAAGAAGAAGACTTACCCAACACTTGGAATTTGCTAAGACCACTTTAGAATTCAAGAGCTTGAGGATGTAATCAAAGAGTAAGAAAGAAGAAGAAAAAGAGAAGAAGCATAGAGGAAGAGAGCTGAAAGGTGAAGGGGCTAAAGCTAACCTTACGTTCCCTCTCTCCTTCTCTTAAGTCAAACCCCTTTTTCCTCTAACTTTAATCTCTACCATCTAAGTGTCAAGATCTAATGATTGTCTTGACAAATTCAACTACACCCTTTCTTCTTACTACAACCAAACAATCAAACCACACAATAAAATAAAAACATGCAATGACACTCACACACACACACACACGTATGTGCTCAAACTTATAGGGTGGGAAACGGGGTGTTATAGGGTCTATATGATTTGAGACTTCGGTCTCCCCTTCTACCTTTGGGTATACAAGTATACATGTTTTGAGTCTCATGTCTCTACATGCTTCCGATACTGTGTCCTATCAGTGTCAATAGTACCAGTATCCACTATTAGTGTGAACTCAGGCTATTATATGATTACATTATTATTGATATGCTATTATGTTATATGTATATGTAATGGGTAAATGTCCAAATGTACTGAGTGGTTGTACTGTTTGTATGTTTGTGTATGAGTGGGAATTGTACAAGTATTAGTACGTGTTTAAAGTTAATGATATGGAATGATTAATGATATGCATAGCTACATGAGTTATAGCATGTATATTTCATGAACTTGTCATTTGCATGTCTTTTATATAAGGTTATGAATGTTATATTATTATGATCATGCATTGTTGTATTATTCTTTTATATCTATGACTTCGCAAGAAGTCTTTTTCTTTGTTCCTCCCCACTAAGCGTTATCACTTAGCGCGGGCATTTATCTATGTAGGTGGCAGGTTCGTGTTTGGAGTTGGGCATCTGCAGGTCGGCCACTAGGAGTTCCAGTTATAGTCTTTTTATTTTTGGCTATTAAGTTGTAGAGTTTTTGTATAAGCTCATGTAAAGGATTTTATGACCAAGTTTTCTATACATATATATGTTTTTGTAAATGAATGGTTTAGTATATGTACATGCATTGGATTTAAAGAAACACTTCCATATTTTTTTGATCATATATTTTATAGATGATTAATTATTTTTGATCTTTTATATTGGTTTTATGCTTCCATTTTGGTTATATATATGTGTGTAAGAGTATGTGTGTGTGTAGTGCTCCGATATCCTCCCAAAGGGTATTGGGGTATTACATAACCAAACATGAAAACGAAATTACCTAGTGATATAATTGGTGTATTTTCTTAAGTTTGCATTGTCATATAAGAAATTGCAGAACTTTTAGATTAATCTTAGAGAGAACAAGGTTGTGGGTCCATAAGTGAGACTACAAATAAAGTGAATATTACAAAGAAAGGTTAAAAGCTATTTCTCATAGACAAAAGTGTTATACTCATTTGAAAAGAAAAGACATTGAGTATGCAATTGGTCATAAGGACTTCTTTAATGTGTTGCCATGGAAGAATGTACTTCGATTTAGAAATAAGGTTGAGTCCTAAGTTTATCGGTTCATATGAATTCATAAAATGCATGGGTTCGAAAGCCTACAGGCTATTATTGCCACCAGAATTGGATAAGATCCATGATGTCTACCATGTTAAGAAGGTATAAATCTAATCCCTTATATGTCATTTCACCAAAGACAATTGACATGAGAAAGAACTAGTTAAGATACTAGTACAAGAAACTGAATGTAGGGCCCTAAAAATACATTCTAGTAGTAATATGGCATGTTTGAGGTGAATTATAATGTGAACTACAAGAGCTAAGCAAACTATAAAAGTTAAGTAAATTAAAACATTAAAAGGGACATAGAGGGCATTAATTTTAAAGACTCGAGCAATTCATTAATTTATTCGAATTGAATTATACATGCATAAATAAATATGAGACATGAAATAATATGTTAATATAGGTAAGATTGGATGTAAGTAAAGGATTATAGAAGTTTGAGGAGTGAAGTGTAATTTTTCTTAATGGCTAATAAGATTGAGGCATGTGTGTGTTTAGAAGTTGCATGAAATTCATGAATAAAAGGGGAGAATTGGCTGGCAAAAGAAAGAACCAAAAACACATAATTTCCACCATTGTTTCTCTCCATAAAACATGTACACTTGCATGTATAAGGGAAATCAAGAGAAAGGGAGCAAATCAAGTATATTGAGGTAACTGTAGTGAAATATTAGTTCATTTTTCATCTCCTTCTTGCTCTATGTATGGAATGCTGCAATTGAGAGTTTGTAATTAAGTTTGATATGAGTTTATGCTGTGTTTTAGTTGAAAAATCTAGCAAGAACAAGGGGAAAGAGAAAGAGACAAGTTAAAAGAGCATATCGGCCATTTTTGAGGTATGGGACACTCTTAATTTCCCTTATTTGTGTATGAACATATGACATGAAGGAAATTGATATATAAAGTGTATTCATGTGAAATTGATCCTTTTGTGATGAATTGAAGCGAAAACATATGATTCATGCATATAAAGGTCTTAAAAGAGCTTTGGTTCATTTTTCATCTCCTTCTTGCTCTATGTATGCAAAGCTGGAATTGAGGGTTTGTAATTAAGTTTGATATGAGTTTATGTTGTGTTTCAATAGGAAAATCTAGCAAGAATAAGGGGAAAGAGAACGAGGCAAGCTAGAAGAGCATATTGGCCATTTTTGAGGTATGAGAAACTCTAAATTTTCCTTATTTGTGTATGAACATATGTGTAGACACCGGGTCCCTAGGCAGTCCAAACAAGGGTTACCCAATCATGAAATTATTATTTATTTATAGGCAAAAAGCTTGAAAGTAATGGTTCCCTTGTTAAGTTCCCTTTCTTAAAAAAGAAAATTCAGACATTTGCGGCTGCCAGCGTGCGAGGGCGGGTGCCCTTCATGCAGGCTGGGTGTCCCTCGCCTGTGAGCACTGATGGACTGCCTAGGCTCCTCTTTCACGCTTCCTGGCCATTCCTTGCCCCCAATAACTATCGAAAATCGATTTTTTTGCTCAAAATTCGGGATTTTGAGTCCAAATTTGATTCCAAATCATGTTTTTCAGGATTGTTCTCAATAAATCCGATTTTTTATATCCAAATAAGGTAGAATTTAATTAAAATTCCATTTCTTCTCCTAAATTAGCTAGATTTTTTCTTAAAATTATATAAATAGAAAAAGAAAGAAAGAAAAAAGGGAGGGATTTTTTTGTTGCAATTTTTTCTTTTCTTTTTTAAGAGAATATTTTGGCTGCATTTTTTTGGTTTTCTTCTTCTTTAAGAGAATTTTTTAAGGTTTCAAAATTATTTTTTAATAAAAAAAAGATCACTCTTGAGACAAATAAAATAATTCTTTGTTTTTGAGATCCAAAACTTCTTCTATTATTTTTTTTCGAATAATATTTTTTTTTGCAATTTTCTTTCTAGAGAAAAAATTTAGATTATTTTTTCTAATTTAATTTTTTTTTCGCGGATCTAAATGAGAAAATCAATCATTTTCTTTCCTTCCACCAAATTCAAACTCTGATCATAAATATTCTGGGCTTGATCTTATATATTTTCTTTATTTACAATTGGTTAATCATGTAGATTTTTTAAATCCATTGATTGTTTATCTTTTTTATTTATCCAATTGCTTTTTTACTTGTTTATTTGCTTGATAATCATCCATCATCATCATCATCATCATCATCATCATCATTATTATTATTATTATTATTATTATTATTATTATTATTATTATTATTTATGTTGTTTTGTGTGTTAATTCATTAATCTTTTAATTTATTTGTTTCATCATATCATTTAATTTATTTATCATTTATAATGCACTTTATTCCATTTCATTTTAATTCATTTTTTATTAATTTATGTGCTTAATTGATTGTTGATTTAATTATTAACATTAATATTAATTTTGTTTATTTTTGGTTGCAATCTTGCTTTTTCTTTGTTTGAGCACTCTTGCGAGAGAAGGAGGAGACCGAAAGGATTAGTTTTTGTGGATTTATTATTTATTACTTATTTTATTTTTTATTTATTTTGTCATGTAATTTATAATAAAATTATTTTATTTTATGCACGTAAAATCGAAAGAAAATCACAAAAATATTTATCAACCCTTCGGTACCCTCGCCTCTCAGTTGCTTTAGCTGATTTGTCTTGTTATCAACTGTGAAGCCAATCCTACAACACCTTTACGAGAAGAATCAAGCTTATATAGGCATAGTCTAAGATGTAAGTACATATTGATTGCCCATGGAGGATTTCTAATAATAGTTTTAGCCTCTCTTAAAAGAAAAGAGGCTATTAGAGATGAAAACCATAACTAGCTCTTTAAGTAAAAGTTATGCCAAATAAAATGGTGAAAACCTGAAAACAGGTAGTCCATTCTAAAAAAAAAGCCGTTGAATTGGGTTGGGTCTATTATAGGCAAAAGTTAGGCATAGGAATATGTGAAAGTCCGAAAAGGACGCATTTTCCGCTAAGAAAAGCAAGTGTGAAAATCTACAAGAGATGCACTACCTTAAAAAAATGACTATAGGTATCAGGAGAGAACCTGGCAAACCCAAAGGCACGAAATCTAAAAGCTATCCGTCCTACCTTGAATGGCGACCAACCCGGTTGTTGCCTCCAAACTCACTTAGATGAATTCTTGTCTTGCATTTCTGCATGAACCATACATTTCACGTGCATGCTTATTATTTTCTCGCATATTTGGCTTCCCAATTTTACAGGAAGAGAGATTTTCATGCGGACACCGGCGAAAGGCGAGTGGCTACATCAATCCAAGCACCAGTTCGAGCATCCAGCCAAAGACACCTTAGGGGGCACCCATCTAATGACCTTTTAGGGGGCACCCATCCAATGACCTCTTAAGGGGCATCCATACAAAGACCTCTTATGGGAAACCATCCAAAGACCTCTTAAGGGGCATCAATCTTAGAACCAATCCAAAGACCTCTTAGGGGGAAACTAGCCAAAGACCTCTTAGGGGGCACCCATTAGGAGGCATCAATCTTAGAACCAATCCAAAGACCTCTTAAGGGGCAACTAACCAAAGACCTCTTAGAGGACAACCATCCAAAGACCTCTTATGGGGCATTAATCAAAAAATATAAACAACCTTCCTTCAGAAGGAAACCGTTCTCCAGGGAACAAGCAACCGTCCTTTAGGGGGCAATCGTTCTTTAGGGAACAACAATCAACCATCCTTTAGGGGGTAACCGTTCTCTAGGGCATAAACAACTGTCCTTCAGGGGGAACTTGTTCTCTAGGGAACAACCAACCATCCTTCAGGGGATACCCATTCGACATCAACCCAATAGGTACGTGCTACCACAGGTACATGTCTTTTTCCTATGCCCTGCACATTTGTTTTACCCACTTTTTGTAGGAAAAGAGATTTGGAATAAGCGCTAGCAAAGATCATTGCAGTCTTCAGAATGACTCTGTGGTGTTAATGATAAGCCACATCGACGGTAGTTTTTAGAACGCCTCAGTGGCATTAGTGAAAAGCCACACCAACGACAGTCTTAAGAATGACTCAGTGGCATTAATAATAAGCCACACTAACAGTAGTCTTTAGAATGACTTAGTGGCATTAATGATAAGCCACACCAATAGCAGTCTTCAGAATGACTTCGTGGCGTTAATAATAAGCCACACCGTTGGTAGTCTTTAGAACGATTCCATGGCGTTAATGATAAGCCACACCGATGACAGTTTTCAGAATGATTCAGTGGCATTAATGATAAGCCACACCGACAGTAGTCTTCAGAATGACTCAGTGGCATTAATGATAAGTCACACCGACTCCTGTAGCGCAGCAGGAAAGTGGTTGCCTCAAGTACTTATCTTTTTCCTTCTTTGAGTTTTGGCTCACCTAGCACCCATGCTCTAGTTTTCCCAAAAATGGGGGCAACTGTAGACACTGAATCCCAAGACAGCCAAGACCAGCGTTGCCCAATGATAAAATTATTACTTGTTCACAGGAAAAAAGGTTGGAAGTGATGGTTCCCTTGTCAAATTCCCTTTCATTAAAAAAAAAATTCGGATGCTTGAGGTCACCAAATCGCAAGGGCAAGCGCCCCTCGCACAACGCACGCGTCCCTCGTTCGTGTGCAGCGCGTCGTCGCCTGAGTACAGCGAGCGTGAGCACACTGATAGACGGCCTGGGCGCCCCTCTCGTGCGCCCTGGCCGTCCCTCGTACCCAGTAGCAGCCGAAAATCAAATTTTCGCCCAAAATTCAGGATTTTGAGTCTAATTTTTATTCCAAATCATATTTTTCGAAGATTTTTCTCAATAAATCCGGTTTTTTATATCCAAATAAGGTAGAATTTTATTAGAATTCCATTTCTTCTTCTTCTCCTAAATTAGTTAGGTTTTTTCTTATAATCATATAAATATAAAAAGGAAAAAAGGAAAAAGGGAGAGATTTTTTGGTTGCAATTATTTTCTTTTCTTCTTAAAGAGAATATTTTGGCTGCATTTTTTGAGTTTTCTTCTTCTTCAAGAGAATTTTTTAAGGTTTCAAAATTAATTCTTCAAGAGAATTTTTTAAGGTTTCAAAATTAATTCTTTTTAATAAAAAAAATATCATTCTTGAGACAAATAAAATAATTTTTTGTTCTTGAGATCCAAAACTTCTTCTATTATTTTTCTTTGAAATATCTTTTTTGTAATTTTCTTTATAGAGAAAAAGTTTAGATTTTTTTTTTCACGGATCTAAACGAGAAAATCAATCATTTTCTTTCCTTTTATCAAATCTGAATTCTGAGGGTAAATATTTTGGGTTTGATCTTATATATTTTCTTTATTTACAATCGGTTAATTATGTAGATTTTTTAGATCCATCGATTGTTTATCTTTTTTATTTATCCAATTGGTTTTTTACTTGTTTATTTGCTTGATAATTCATTCATTCATTATTATTATTATTGTTAATATTATTATTATTATTATTATTATTATTATTATTATTATTATTATTATTATTATTATTATTATTATTATTATTATTATTATTATTATTATTATTATTATTATTATTTATTATGTTCTTTTGTGTGTTAATTCAGTAATCTTTTAATTTATTTGTTTCATCATATCATTCAATTTATTTATCATTCATAATGCACTTTATTCCATTTCATTTTAATTCATTTTTATTATTTTATGTGCTTAACTGATTGTTGATTTAATTACTAACATTGATTTATTTTTGTTTATTATTTGTTCTAATCCTTATTTTTTCTTTGTTTGAGCATTCTTACGAGCAAATGAGGAGACTCAAAGGATTAGTGTTGGTGGATTTATTATTTATTATTTATTTTTCTCTTTATTTATTCTGTCATGTAATTTATAATAAAATTATTTTATCTTATGCACGTAAAATAAAAAAAAATCACAAAAATATTTATATTAATAAATTGGGCATTTTACAATAAAATGGGACCAATCTCCTAATTTTAGACAATAAAATATCACTTCCAAAAGAAAAGTTAATTTTTTATAAAATGGGATCACTCATCCCGGTTTTTCTCAATAATACCTAAAAGTAACTCTTCATTTTTTTAGTGAGCACAAACGAACCAATGTTCTTATCTTAAATAAATGCCCCGATTTATTTATGATATTTACTCAATTGGTTTTGCTTATTTAATTTTATATTTTGGGGGATTGTATTTCTGTCCCAATTTTATCTTGTAATTTATTTTGTATTATTTTATTTATCGCTTTTCTTTATCACTTTACTTGATGCTTGATGTGCGCTTTAATTTTAATGCATGATCGTGTGAGAAAGGAATGGAAAATTAATTATTAAGGGCTCATTCACAACTTAACCAAGGCATCAATAAGAGTGAAGTTCTGAACCACTCTCTAGTTTAGACCTCCGAGATTAGATGAACTTTTCCAATTTCGTGTAAATTAGATGGCGACTCCAAAGTACCTCAAAGGTGCCTAAAGGTTTCATGGGATTAGATAAACTTTCCCAATGTTTTATTGGGTAAGGATTCCAAAATATCTTATGTTACTCAAGATCTAGATGCGAACCCTCTCGGACCCTAAAAGCGGTCCTCCGGGGACACCAGCGTGTTTCGGTGCACGTCACAATATGACATGAAGGAAATTGATATATAAAGTGCATACCATGTGAAATTGATTTTTATGTGATAAACTGAATTGAAAACATATGATTCATGCATATAAAGGCCTTAAAAGAACTTTGGAAAAAATCTACCTCAAGTTGTTATTGAGTTCTCTTGAACAGTCCTCAGTATTTTAGCCTTATCTTGGCTACAAACCTTGAAATCAAGTGATTCCAATTGGAGATAAAACTTAAGACATAGATCTACAATTTTCATAAGAGACTAGAATCCAATTTTGTCTATAAGGCTTTCGAAATTGGGTTTTAAAACAGTGACCTAAATCTTTCTCCGATTTTAGAGAAGTCTGTAACTTTCACTATAAAACTTCGATTGACATAAATCAAATTTCTGTGAAAATTAGACTCTTAATAGAGTAACTATAATGAGACCTCATGACCAAATTCAGTCTCAAATGTTCCAAAAAATTTTCTCAAATTAAAACAAAAATTTTATCTCTAATAGGTACCTAGGAATAGTCTGTAATATTTTGGTCGTATCTCTCATTTTACAGGTCCAAATGACTTGATTTTTAACCCATTAAAAATATAAGACAGAAAAATAATTATTAAGAGACACCTTAGCCTAAAAAGTTCCTTTACTTTGTCAAAAATGCAGAACAACATGATCCAAAAAATCTACCATGTCCAGAATAGGGTGACACGGCTGTCAAGAAAGGCCTACTAGCCATGTGGGATAGATAAACTATCCATCTGTAGACACCAGGTCTCAAGGCAGCCTAAATCAGGGTTACCTAGTGATGAAATTAATGCAGGTGAAAAGGTGGGAAGTGATATTTCCTTGTCAAATTCTTATTTTGAAAAAAAAATAAATTGCTGACGTGGCAGGCCACGCCTTGCGAGGGGCAGGCTGTGTGAGGGGCCGCCCCTTGCACGTGTACATATCACATGCGTCGGTACGAGACTAGCACTCAATGAGGGGCCGCCCCTCGCACACTTGCGCACGCTACATGATAACCCCTCACGATGGGAGGGCACACTCGCAAGGGCGCCCCTCACGATGAGGCCGCCCTTCGTCGTCTTCCTCATCTTTTTGGCATTTTTGCTCCCCGAAAATTTTAGAATTTAATTTTGAATTTAATTCCAACATTTTTCGAGACTTTTAAGAGTCAAATCCATTTTTTTTTCATTTCAAAACTAAAGATTTAAATTTAATTGACATAATTTCTTCCTGAAATCTGAATTTTTGGGGAGAGGGATAAATAGTTTTTTAGAGGGGGCTTCTTTTACGTTTTTTGTTTGAAGAAAAATAAAAATGATTTTTCTTCAAGATTTTTCTCTAGAAATCTATTCTTTTGATCGAAAAAATAACACTTGAGGGAGAGAAATCGATTCTCTTTTCTTGAGATTGTGAAAATTATCCTTTCATTAAAAGATTTCTTGAGTTTTTTAGAGAGAGAAAGCTTGAGTTTTCTTTTGTTTCTTGATTTTTTTTATAGATTATTGACAAGGAAAAAAATTCAATTCTTGCTTTTCTAGATTGATAATTCTGAGGGTAAATTTCTGGGTCCCAGAGGCATTTCTTTTAGTGTTCTTTTCTTTACCTTCCACTATTGATGAATACCTTGAAGTTTTATTAATATGTGATATTTGATTTTCTTTTCATGTTTTAATTTGTATATCTAGATATTATTTCCAATATCTAACAATGAACGCCTGAAAATATATGAGAATTACTTAAGATAGTGTAGTTTTGATTTGAAAATTCAAAGAAAAAAGAGGATTTTTGGCATTTTCTCACCTTCTGCCCTTGAGGGGGGGGGGGGGGGGGGGACCCTCACCCTTCGTAGCTAGGCCCCTCCCTCACCATTTTGTTTTTCATTTTGTGCCTTTTAGTCATTTTGTCCGATTTTTGACCATTTTCAATCCATATTTCGTGCAATATGTATCTTTTGCATGATTTTAATATTATTTTGCCCATATTTATTTTATTTTTTTTATTATTGATGTGATAATGTTTATTTTTCTTATTTTGTTGATTAATTATTTTTTTAGATTTATTTGCTAACATTTAGTTGTGACGCGCGCCGAACCCCGGGGTGCCCCGAAGGCCCGCTTTTAGGGCGATCGGGTGGAGGTTCATGAAAACTTGTAAGGTATTTACAAGTTCGTCTATGTTGGGCAACAAGGAGGTTTCTTGGAGTCGCCACCCAATAGAACATTGGGAAAGGTCGTCTAGCCTCAGTGAGCCTAAGACAGCACTGCTGTGTCCATCATAGGCAAGCCGGAGGTGTCTTGGAGGTATCTACCCTAATGACAGAATGGTCCTTTAGCCTCATGCTTGGGCAAACCAGAGGTGTCTTTGAGGTATCCACCTTAATAGAACATTAAGATGGCCCTCTTGCCTCGTGGCGCCTAGGACTGTGCAAATTAGGCCTTTTGGAGGGGAACAAGAGATATTTTGGAAGTTCTAGACCTCTAACCTCATTGAGCCCAAGACCAGAGTGAGTTCGGGACTTCTCATTTATTTATGCCTTGGTTAGGTTTATAATCGAGTTTTGAATTTATCGTTTCATCAAATTCCTCATTCAATTCGGTGCAATTTAAAGCGCAAGTTATTCATTAAAAAGAAGCGATAAGTAAAGCATAATTAAAGTAAAGTGCGTGAAGATAGATTACAATAAAACTAGGGGCGAAATACAACCCCCATTGTAAATAAAATACAAAGCATGCATAAAACGGGACATATATTAATGATGAGGACATTGGTCCTCGCATGCATATTTATTATGAAATAGTTTTGATGTGATGATTTTGGATGGAGAAAATTGAGACACTGGTCCCATTTTTATTAGGAAAGATACCAAATTAATTAATAGAAATGTTTTTATGATTTTCTTTTTAGCAAGCCTAAAATAAATAATTTTATTAAAGATTACATGGAAAAATAAATGAAATATTACAAATAAAGCAATTAAATATCTAACCCAAACGAACCTTTTGGATCTCCTCGTGTGCTCGCAAAAAATGTCCGAGTAAAGAAAATAAGTTTTGACAAAAAAACAAAATACAAATGAAATAATGTTAGTAATTAAATCAATTAAATAAATTAATGATAAAATGAGATAAAATAAAGAGAGATGGCATCAAAAATGGATTAAATGAATTGAAATATTAATAAACTAAAATAAATGGGAAAAATGCATTATAAATGACAAATGAATTAAAAGATATGATTGAAATAATATAAAACGTGTTAATAAATTAATATATGAAAATATGCACATGATAATAATTACAATGAAAATAAATAAATAACAATAAATAAAACATGTGACAACGATAAAAAGAATGATAAAAATGAATAAGAGAACGATGAAAATAATCAAATGAATGGCATGATTAATTAAATATGTTCACAAATGATATAAACCATTTACATGGTAAAAATATCAATTAAAACGAATTTATTAATTACATGTTAAAAATAATGATGAATTAAAGTGAAATAAATTAATTACATGTTAAAAATAATGATGAATTAAAGTGAAATAAATTAATTACATGTTAAAAATAATGATGAATTAAAGTGAAATAAATTAATTACATGATAAAAATAATGATGAATTAAAGTGAAATAAATTAATTACATGTTAAAAATAATAATGAATTAATATTCACATGACCAAGAATAAAATAATATATAAGCATATTAAATAAAACAAATTTGGAATAAATAAAATAAATAAATAAATGAAGTTAATAAAAATATACATGAATAAATTAAACATGAACAAAAATAATAAAAAGAAAGAATAAGCTCAGAATGTTTACCCTCAGAGTTTCGGATTCGATGAAGGTAAAAAGATGATCGATTTCTTTGTTTGATGGTCTGCAATATTAGAGTGAAATATGATGAAAATGTTGGAATTTTATTCCAAGAAAAATAGGATAAAAAAATGATAAAAAATTCTTTAAGAACAAACAATTGATTTCTTTGTCTAAAAAAATGATTTTGATCAAAAAAAGATTTTTATTGATTAAAATAAAGAAAAATGATTTCAAGAACAAACAATCACTTTGTTTGTATCAAGAAAAAAAATGATTTAAAGTCTTATTTTAGAAAATCAAATGAAAAAATTAGATTTTGATAACAAATAATTGTTTTGTTTGTCTCAAAATTAATTTTTCATCAAAAAGATATTCAAAAGAAAATCAATGGAAAAAAGTTTTATTGAACACAAATAAAGGTCTAAAGAAGAATTTTGCGAACAAATAATTGTTGTATTTGTCTCAAAAATTAAATCAAACAACAAAACTCCTTCTAAATATATGTTTAGAAGAAATTATGTTGGAAAAAGAATGAAAAATGAACTTTTCTCTTTTGATTTGTACTTGGAAAAAATCTGGAATTTTTGGGAGAGTTTTGAGAGGAAGAAGAAGAGAAAAGATGAAGAAAAACCCTAAAAAAAATCCCCCCTTTTTAGGTTTTTATCTCTTTCTTTTTATATGAAGAAAATAGGAAAATAATATTAATTAAAGGGATAAAACTTAATAAATCAGATATTATCTAATTTGAATTTTAAAAATTGAATAAATCCTTAAAAAACTTGAAAAATGGGATAAAAAACGGATTTTAGGTGAAAAAATCGGGAAAAAGGCAATTTGGGGCGAAATCGGCAGCAGATGGGCGAAACAGGGGCTACGGACGCCCGTCAGTGTGAGCGCGCACGCCTAGCGCGCGGACAATCGTGCGTCACGCGCGGAGTGCCGTGCGATCGGAATTTTTTTTATTTTTAAAATTAACAAAAATACTATAAATCTAAACCCCAATTTTCAAATCTAATTTATAAAATATTTTTTATTATTTTTTTACTTTTTCACTCTAAAATGCAAATTTAAACGAGAAATCACCACTTTCAACCTTTTTGCCTGTGACAAGGCATCTTATCATCATCGGGTAACTCTGATCTGGGCTGCCTCAAGACCCGGTGTCTACAGTAGCCCCCAATTTTGGAAAAACTAGTGCACTAGTGCCTAGATGAGCGAAAATTCAGAAAAGAATGAAAGAGATGCGTACCTGAGGCAACCCTTACCTTTTTGCTGTATGGAATGTTGCGACTTGTTGCCGTTGAGCTGTAGCGCTATCAGACTGTGGCTCGTTTGCAATCTTTTCTATCGCATTGTCTCGCTCGCCTTCGGTCGGCTTGCATGGCGTGAGGTGAAGTGTTGTCTAACTGCAACCTCTGTTGCGATCTGTTCTATCACTGGTCCCCCGTTAACCTCTTCTCGGTCTGCACGGCGGCTGGTCTGTCCTGCTAGCCTCATCTGGGCCTGCACGGTGTGAGGCGAAGTGTTGTCTAACTGCATCATCTGTTGCGATATGTTCTATCGCTGTCCCTCGCTAACCTCATCTCTGTCTGCACGGCGGCTGGTCTGTCCCGCTAGCCTCATCTCGGCCTGCACTGTGTGAGGTGAAGTGTTGTCTAACTGCATCCTCTATTGCGATCTGTTCTACCGCTAGTGATCCGCTAGCCTCATCCCGGCCCGATTGCCCCCGACATAACGTGAATGAAGAGGTTTGCTTTTCTGGGCAATTTCTGATAAGGTTAAGTTGAACCCACCTCTCAGATCATCTCAGGTTGAAGGGATTTGGAATATTTTTGAAAATAATTTGATGTCCCGAAGAGATTGAGAAAGCCTTAAGAAAAAGGTCTTAAAAGATAATGCTCCAAAGAGACTGAGAATGCCTGAAAAGGACTCAAAGATAATGCTCTGAAGAGATCGAGAATGCCTAAAAAGGACTCAAGGATAATGCTTCGAAGAGACTGATAATGCCTTAAAAAAGGTCTTAAAGATAATGCTTCGAAGAGACTGATAATGACTTAAAAAAGGTCTTAAAGATAATGCTCCGAAGAGACTGATAATGCCTTAAAAAAAGGTCTTAAAGATAATGCTCCAAAGAGACTGAGAATGCCTGAAAAGGACTCAAAGATAATGCTCTGAAGAGACTGAGAATGCCTGAAAAGGACTCAAAGATCATACTCCAAAGAGACTGATAATGCCTTAAAAAAGATCTTAAAGATAATGCTCCGAAGAGACTGATAATGCCTTAAAAAAGGTCTTAAAGATAATGCTCCGAAGAGACTGATAATGCCTTAAAAAAAGATCTTAAAGATGATGCTCTAAAGAGACTTTGATGCTCACTGGGAGATTTTGATGTCGAGCCTCCAGAGAGGAAATTATGTTTGAGCCTCCTCAGAGGAAAATTATATTTGAGGTTTTGGTTGCTTGCCCGCAGGCGGATAGGTTTCCATGTCTTTGGAAAGATCTTTGTTTCTGTTTTTGTTTTGGGATTTTCTTTCTTGGAATTTTTACACTTTGGATGCATTTGAATTTTTACAGTATGTTGGATTTTCAAGGCCTTGAAAATATCTTCTTCTTCTTGTTTTTTTAATTTGCTTTGTTTGTGAAGAGTTGTATTTTTGCACATTTATTTGTTTGAGAATTTGTACATTTGGCTTTTTGTACACTTATCATGTGATGTGTGTGAGCGTACATCTTATGATAGAGAAACTTACCTAATTGCCCCCGGTACGGCGTGCATGAATCTGACAATGTTAAGCTGAACTCATCTCTTGGATCATCTTTAAGCATGAGGTCTATTCGGACCCTTCATCTGAGCCATGTATATATACAAAACACTGTGCACGTGTGTGGAATCATGTGTGTGCAATATACATACATTTGAATCCAGATTTTATACGCTATGTGTGAGGTGTGTGAGCATGCTTCTTAGGATAGAGAAACTTACCTGATTGCTCCCGGCGTGGTGCGCATGAATAGGCTTGCCCTTTTAAATGTCTTTTTAGTCGCGAGTCCACGAGATCACATTCTCGTGAGGACTTTATCTTGATCTGCTTGTTTGGCATGGATGAGTGCTGATGTAGAGCTGAAACTGTACCTCAGCCCAGTTTTGCGTCTGATTGCCTTTGGATAAAGTATGTGTGGATAGTCCGGTTTCCCAAAGGATCTTCTTTTCTATGGATTTGTGCGATTCCGGATTGCCCTCAGCATGGTGTGCTTGGATAGGCTTATTTTTCTGGGAGTTCCACCTCTGTACATATTTACCTGATTTTATGCCGGATATAGTGGCCGGTAATGTTGAGCTGAACCTATCTCTTGGATCACCCTTGCTCATGAGGTCTATTCGGACCCTTCCCTCTAAGTCATGTACAAAACAACATATACAAAAGATTGTGTGTGTGCTTATGGGATCGTGTGTGTGAAATATATACATAAAACTACATACACGAGACAGAAGCTAAGGATTAGTGTACAAGAATTGTGTGTGCAGATCTATACGCATACAGGATTGAATGCACGTGAGATGCATGTGTAGACATCAGGTCCCGAGTAGCCAAGATCAGGATTACCCAAAGATGAAATTAAGTGTGCCGATCTATAGGCAAAAAGAATGAAGTTGGAAGTGACGATTTCCTTGTCGATTTTTTTTTTTTGTTTTAAAATTAAATAAAAATGTATTTCAAAAATATTTTTTTTAAAGCATTTTAAAATTTATTTTGTGAGGAAAAAAGTGAGTTTTTAAATTATTATATTTTATAGGAATTTAGAAAAAAAAAAATTCCGCGCGAGGGACGGGCTTCCCGTCACTCACCTACGCACGGGAAGGCCGTCGGTCGCACCTATGCACGGGTAGGCCGTCGGTCACCGCTCGGCCCTCCGCGCCCCTGTTCGTTCGTTTTGCCTATTTTGGCCTTTTTGGCCATAAATTCTTGATTTTAAATGCTTTTTAACTCATTTTTTTTTGCAAAATTTAATAAAAAAAATCCTTCTATCTTCCTATTCTCCAAATTCAGTTGTTTTTTTTGTTATGGGAATTAAATTAATTTAATTTCTTTAATTAAAAAATCTGAATTTTGGGGGAAATAAAAAGGATTTTGGAGAGAGAATTAGGGGGGATTTTCTTTAGAAAACTTTTTTTTTCTTCTTCTCTCTTCTCTCAACCAAATTCTCTCAATTTCTAAAGGAATTTCCAGCAATTCTTGAGACAAAAAAATAACAATTTTTGTTTTTGAGAATTTTTCTTATTTTCAATTGACAACTTTTTACTTTAAGACAAATAAACTAATTGTTTGTTCTTGAGTAAAATTTATCTTTTAATATTTTATTTTTTCTTCTAATCATATTTTTTCAAATCAAGACAAGGAATTGGATCATCCACCTTCATTTCTTCAAGATCAATTTTGAGGATAAACATTCTTGGCTCAATTTCTTAGTTTGATTTTTAATTTCATTTCTTTTTTATTTAATTAATTAATATGTAAATTCTTTTAGTTTTATCATTTTATTCTTCTTTTTATTCTTTTGCTTTTATTCAATTGATTATCATGTAAATTCTTTTAGATCTATTATTTAATTGTTCATATTTTTACTTCTTATTTCTTTTTTTGTTTAATTTGTTCATATCATTATTTCTTATTTTTATTCCTCATTTAATTGTTCATGTTTATATTATTGTCATTTTTTTAGTTCATATATATTATTAGTATCATCATTTAACATGTTTTATCATAATTGGCCTATTTTATTTTCATGTTATTCTTCTATCTTTAATTGGATTGTTCATCTTCTTTGATTATTATTATTATTATTATTATTATTATTATTATTATTATTATTATTATTATTATTATTATTATTGTTGTTGTTGTTGTTGTTGTTATTATGTTATTTGATTGTTCATATTCTTTGGTATTATTATGTTATTATTATTATTGTAGTTATTACCATCATTATTATTATTATTATTATTATCATTATTCTTGTTTATTTTTATTATTACCATCATTATTTTAATTTCAAGCATGCTGAATTTTACATGCTTTATTTTTTATGCATGATTGGATTTTATTATTATTATATCATATTTTATATGCATGTTAAATTGTTAATTTGTTAAATTGCATATTTTTATTATGTCATTTTAAGTGGCTTGTCATACATGATGCCTTTTTATTTACTTTATTTTTATAGTATGTTTAACTCATTTTTATTACTAACATGGCTTTTATTTGTTTCTTTTATTTCAATACTTATTTTTTATGTGTGTGTCTTTTCCATACCAAGTGGGAGCCCATGAAGATTTGAAGATCCATTTGGATGTTGTCTTTTTTATTGTTTTCATTATTTTGCTTTCATTATTTTATTTTTATTATGTAATTTGTAATAATAAATTTATTTTTATGCACGTTAATTAAAAAATACAAAAATATTTATATTAATTAATCTGATTTATTTTCTAAATAAAAATGGGACCAATGTCCTAGCTTTCCATTCAAAATAAATTATCACTTTAAAAGTGTTTTCTTTAATTATGCATGAGAGGACCAATGTCCTTATTTTTAATAAATAACCCGATTTATGCATGAGTTGCATTTTATTTACAAATGGGGGTTGTATTCCGCCCCTAGTTTGATTGTAATTTATTTTGCTTTCATTTATTTTATTTACCGCTTTATTTATATGTTTGATATGCGTTTACTTAAATTGCATTAAAATTGAATGAGAAATGGGATGAAATACTAAATTCAAAACTTGATTATAAACTTAGCCAAGGTATGAATAAATGGGGAGTCCCGAACTTTCTCTGGTCTTTGGGCTCAACGATTACAATCCTAGGCTCCAGGGGGTAGAGGCTGAGATCTCTAAAATCTCTCTGGTTAGCCCAAGATGGATATGTATGCGCCGTCTTAGGCTCGATGAGGCTAGACGACCCTTCCCAATGTTCTATTGGGTGGCGACTCCAAGAAACCTCTTTGTTGCCCAAAATAGACGCAACTTGTAAATACCTTACAAGTTTTTATGAACCTCTCCCGATCACCCTAAGGCGGGCTTCCGGGAGGCATCGAGGTTCGGCGCGCGTCACAGTGGCGACTCCACTGGGGACATTAGAGACTTCCCTTCGAAAATACCTTGGCTAAAATTTATAATTGAGTTTTAATTTAAAATTTCATCCTTTTTCGAAATTGCATTTGCATATCCTTAGAGCCTTAGATTTATGCTAGTTTGGTCCCTTTTCTAGCCCCGGTGCATTCCCGAAGTACGACCCTATTTTCACTCAATTTAGGGAAGTGTTAAGGATAATCGCCAGCCCAAGCCTCGTACATTATGGTATATCAAATTGTGACCCAATCGGTCGTTATACTCGTGATGAGCTAGACCCGTTGGCAGGGACCATGCTTGGGTAGCCCTAAAGTATCAATACCTTTGACCAAAGCTCATGTAAATGGCAATAGATACTTTCATTAGGTGAAATGTACCGTAATACCGTGCTTGCTACCTGGGCCATCATATATTGAACAAAATCACTTAAATTAAGTGGTCTTCATCAAAGGCTTTCATGCCCCGGTGGGCCCATCTTAGTTTAATTGAGGTGTTTAAATACATAATGGCCAAACACTCATACGTGTGTACATTAGATAAGAGCTGTTATGCTGCCGGTTTTCCACCGTGTACCATACTCGTCTAAAGGGTTCCCTGTTAGCCCTTGGATAAAGCCCACCTAGGAAAGAGACTATGCTACCTCGTGTTTGGGGGCAATAAGGTTGGAAGGATCTATCTGCTTGCATGTGTTTGTCTATGTTGCATCAGCACGACCATGCATCGCATTTCAATCATGCATCATCCTAATGAGGTGTATTTTTTCAGCCATCATAGATTCACCCAGGTGGTTTAGGGGTCCCGACGGTCGGTTGAGAAGGATTCCACTCTTGGGGTTACCAGAGCTAGTTCAGAGTTCAGATTCTCTTTCAGAGGGTAGTGAGACTTTCTCTTCAGAATCATCAAGCATGTCTAATCCAGCTAGTGGGTCTGATGCAACTAGGGCTATGATTGCCGAGGAAGTGGGGAGAAAAATGGAAGAGTTTGAGGCTAGAATGATGGCCATGATGGGCAATCTTGCCACTACCATAGCTGGGCAATAAGTTGCTACTGCTCTTATTAGGGGGCCAGATGAACAAGGGGCTGTTAGAGAGGATCCCCCTGCTATAGCTGACCCACCTGTGGTTGAGCAAAGAGCACCAGCACCTGTTGAGCGTAGAGAAGGCCCGAGATCTGAGGTTGACCTCTGGGAAGATGAGCAAGAGGAACAGATGGTAGCAAATGGAAAGTCACCCAAGCTGGAGGAAGCAATGTGGAGGAAGATGGAGGAGAAGTTTGAGGCTATGACAAGGATGATGACGGTAGGAAGGGGCATGAATCCCGAGGATCGAGAGCTCGATGGTGATGATCTGATCCCCCAGAACTTCAAGATGCCTGATATCCCAAAATTTGATGGCACTTCTGACCCTGCTACACACATCAAGCAGTATTCACTGGTCATGAAAGGGACAACTTTAACGAGAAAGCAGAAGATAAAGTACTTTTGCTTGAGTCTCACAGGAGCCGCCGTCGATTGGTATCATGGGTTGGACAGAAGGTCCAAAGAAGACTGGGACTTGTTGACTGAGGAGTTCCTAAAGCAATATGATTGCAGTACTCGGATGGAGGTCACACTTAAGGATCTAGAGCTACTATAGCAGAAGGCTGGGGAGTCTTTCCATGAGTATCTTACTCGGTGGAGAAACCGGGTTATGGAAATGAAGCGCAAGCCTGATACTTCTGATCAGATCTGATTATTCATTCGGAATGCCAACCCATATCTGAGAGATGGACTTAAAATGAAAGGGCTGAAAGATTGGGAGTCCTTGAAGGACATTGCTATAGAGGCAGAAGGAGAGTATATGGCCAAAAGGGCAAGCAGTGAGGCTTATGCCAAGAAGGGCTACAACAATCAAGGTGCAACCAAGTCATCTAGTTTCAGCGGTGGTAACAAAATTGGGAAGACAGCTGAGGTGTCGGCAACAGGAATGAATCAGAGGTACTTCTCGAATTTGGGTAGGCCTTTGTCATGGGTGCTGAAGAGGTTGATGAAGGAGGGGAAGCTACAACCCCTACCACCTAGACCAGCAAGGACCCAAGGGGAGCCAGAGCATAAAGAGCACGAATACTGTGCCTTTCACCAGCATACTGGGCATCTGACAAACAATTGCTATAGGTTAAAGCACCAGATACAGGATCTGATCGATAGTAAGCAGATCACCGATCCTGAAAAGAGAGAAAGCAAGAAGAAGGCTAATTTCAATGCTGTGCCACCACCTGTCTTTATAGTTGGGTCTAGCCTACCAGAATGGTATGTGATGCAGGATTTATACGAAAACCAGTATGTCGCTATCACTCGCCCTGAGGCAAGTGAAGAAGGGATTCCCGTGGCGACAATAGACTGTTGGTCCACTAGTGAGAGTGGAGATGAAGAAGATGAAGAGAAAGATGGAGAATTCGCGGATCCATGGGATTCGGAAGAGGAGTTGAGGCTGTAACAAGAAGTGGGAGAGTGGTCCCAGAAGTTGAGAAGCCACATGACCCAACGCAATCACCTGCAGATAAGGAGCCGGAAGAAAGTGCCATAGTGAAGCAGCTGAAAAAGACCACGACTCAGATATCAATTTGGGACCTTTTGAGACAGTCCCCCTCCCACAGATAGAAGTTGGTTGAGGCATTAAGTGAGTCCATTGTAGCCATTACAATTTCTCCATCTGAGCTGCTAGACCTTGTAAAAGGGGGATCCGGAGAGAAACTGGTGTTTTCTGACACAGATCTGCCAGCTGAAGGCCGCAATCACAATCGGCCGCTGTACATCAAGGCTCAAATTAATGACAAGCATACCGCTTGTGTTATGGTTGATGATGGCTTATCCATAAATGTTTGTCCTCTAGTTGCACTTCAGGCTTTTGGGCTAAATGAAAGCATGTTGAGCAAGTCTGATTTAACCATCACAGCCTATGACAATTCTCAAAGACAAGCATCGGGAACTTTTAGAGCTCTGGTTAGGACTGGGCCTATCGAGACAGAAACATAATTTGTGGTCTTGCCTATCCCGGCGAATTTCTTAGCTCTGCTTGGAAGGCCATGGTTCCATAAATTGGGAGGAGTGCCCTCTACCCTACACCAGATGATTAAGATACCTCATGAAGGAGAGGTGGTGACTATTAAAGCAGCTAGAGAAAACCAAGTGTTTGCCTTGGGGATCTCTAATCAGCCATGCAGTGGTTTTCATATATCGATGATAGGAGAGGAGCAGGGCTTGGCAGATAGTCCTCAAGTGGTGAATATGATGAAGAAGATGCACTTTCTCGCAGGGGCTGGTCTGGGTAAAAACTCGCAAGGGCTGCAGGATGCTATCACCACACAAGGCCAGAAAGATCGGAAGGGTCTGGGCTACAAAGGAGAGCATGGTAAGAAGAAAGTGTCGGAGAAGATTCCCCACATTTTAGAGAGTTTTGTTCCCTCATCTTCGATCTGTGCTTACACGGGAGAGGAGGAGCCTCTATGGGTAGATGGAAAGATCGTTCCGGGGTTTGAAATCTTTAAT
Organism: Excoecaria cochinchinensis; assembly: GCA_947683425.1. NCBI lineage: Eukaryota > Viridiplantae > Streptophyta > Magnoliopsida > Malpighiales > Euphorbiaceae > Excoecaria > Excoecaria cochinchinensis. The sequence continues at coordinate 24,243,061 of CANTUQ010000146.1, forward strand.
GACGTCTTCGACTGGGATGTTGGAGTTATCAAGTCTGCAGAGAACTTCTGGGATGAGGAGATCATGACTCAGTGCAGTGTCTGGGACAGGGATAAGCCTGAGGAGATTGTTACTGATAAGCTATTAGCCACCAGACTTAAGGGAAAGGAAAAGATGGTAGGGCCAGAGTTGAAATTTGAAGATTTGAAGATTTCACCGGAGGTAGTTGAAAAGCCTCCACCAAGCCAAGAAGTCAAAGCCCAGTCAGCTGCAGCATCATCATCGACAGAAGATAAAGGCAGCAGTTGTTTAGATAGTCTTTTTATGCCATAACTTTTTAATGATAATGTTAATGTTTCTGATTACATCAATGAGATGAACAACTTTGCTTACTTGTGTGATGTTTCTGATGATTTCATTTCTCATGATCATAAACATGATGCATTCATTTTTGACATTAACTCAACTAGCATAACTGCATTTAATCTCAGAACTTTTGAGAATCCAAAGGAAATTTTGATAGCATCAGATATAACTCCTGAGGAGAGGCTAAAATTTGAGAGAATATTGAAAAAATATGAAAAAGTCTTTGCCTGGACCTACGAGGACATGCCGGGGATTGATCGAGATGTGGCCGAACATGCCATTCCAACTTACCCAGAGAATAAACCGGTCAAGCAAAAGCTCAGAAGACTTAGGCCAGAATGGGCTCAGAAGGTGAAAGAGGAGATCCATAAGCAGATTGAGGCTAAGTTTCTACTGGAGGTTAAATACCCGACGTGGCTGGCTACTGTGGTTCCTGTGGCTAAAAAGGATGGAAAAGTTCGAGTATGTGTGGACTATCGGGACCTGAACAAAGCCTGCCCGAAAGATGATTTTCCTCTCCCTCATATTGATGTGTTGGTAGATAGTGCCGCTGCTTGCATGATGTACAGCTTCGTAGATGGGTACGCAGGGTACAATCAAATCATTAACAAGATAGTGGATCGGATTAAGACAGCCTTCATCACAGAATGGGGTACATTTGCTTACCGGGTTATGCCTTTCGGACTAAAGAACGCGGGAGTGACCTATCAGAGGATGGCCACTAGAGTTCTCAATGATTTGATCCACAAAGAAGTGGAGGTGTATGTTGACAACATGATGATCAAGTCAGCTACCAGAGAAGGTCACTTCGAGGCTCTAGAAAAGTTCTTTCACTGGATTAATAAGTATGATCTACACCTCAATCCCAAGAAGTGCATTTTTGGAGTTACCTCGGGTAAGCTGTTAGGTGTGGTAAGCCAGAGAGGAATTGAAGTAGATCCCGACAAGGTCAGGGCCATCAGAGAGATGCCAGTGCCTCAAAAAGAGAAAGAGGTTAAAAGTTTCTTAGGAAAGCTTCAGTACATCAGTTGGTTTATTGCCAAATTGGCTTCGGTGTGTGAGCCCATCTTTAAGCTTCTCAGGAAGAATCAGCCGGTGGCATGGAATAATGATTGTCAATTGGCCTTTGACACTATTAAGGATTATCTCTTGAATCCACCAGTCTTAAGACCACCACAACGTGCCAAACCATTAATCTTAAATTTGGCAGTAGAAGACAATTCAGTGGGTGCCATGATGGCCCAGGAGGATGACTTTGGGGTAGAGTTTGCTGTTTACTATCTTAGCAAGAAATTCCTGACATATGAAGCCAAATATGTGGAAGTGGAAAAGATTTGCTTAGCAGTTGTTTGGGCTTCTAAGAAGTTGTGGCACTATTTTCATTCCTTCTGTGTACAAGCGGTTGCTAAGCATAACCCGCTTAGGTACCTTCAAGAAGCGCCCTCTTTGCTGGGAAAGATGGGAAGGTGGTTACTACTATTGCAGGAGGTCGATATCGAATACATCACCAGGAAAACCATTAAAGGAAGAGCTGTAGCTGAGTTCTTGGCTGAGCATCCTATTGAGGGAGACCAATTCGAATACAATTTCCCAGATGAAGATGTCATGGCCATAGCAGTACAAGGGTGGCAGATGTTCTTTGATGGGGCAGTTAACAGTAAAGGGGCAGGAGCAGGGATCATTCTTACGACCCCGGATGGAGAAAAGCTGCCATTAGCCAAAAAGTTGAGGTACAAGGCGACCAATAATGAAGCAGAATATGAAGCTTGCATCTTCGGATTGGAAGCATTGCTGGCTCTGGGGGCAAAGACCGCAGAAATCTTCGGAGATTCTTAATTAGTAATTCATCAGATCAAAGGGGAATGGTCAGTTAAGGAAGAAAGGCTGTTACCTTACGTAAAGCACTTGAGAATGTTGAGCAGCCATTTCGAGACTTGAACTTTTCACTTCACCCCCAGGGATGAAAATCAATTGGCTGATGCTCTCGCGACTTTAGTTTCCATGTGGGATAATCCAACAGGGATTGCTATGAAACCCGTGCTAATCCCTAGCTCGGAAAAGCCTTGTTTTGAAGCTGAGAAGGTGATGGATGTTGGGGCCACTGATGGAAACCCTTGGTACTATGACATTCAGAATTATTTAGAACGGTCAATTTTTCCAGAGGAAGCCACTGAGAAAGACCAAAGGATGATTCGAAAGTTGTCCACTCAGTTCATCAGTGTAAATGGCACTTTGTATAAGAGACAAGTCGATGGCATCCAGTTAAGATGTTTGGCGGAGAAAGAAGCTGAAAAGGTTATGGAAGAGGTTTATGCCGGAGTCTGCGGAGCTCACATGAATGGCTTAGCCTTAGCGAAGAAGATCATGCATCAAGGATTCTATTGGCTTACAATGGATACAGATTGTTCAAAATATGTGAAGCAATGCCAGTTATGCCCGCAATACGCGAATTTAAGGCATGTCCCAGTTTCAGAGCTACATAATTTGACATCTCCATGGCCATTTGCAACTTGGGGGATAGATATCATAGGCGAGATACTCCTACAACGTCTAATGGGCATAGGTTCATTATAGTCGCCATTGATTATTTCACTAAGTGGGTCGAAGCTGAATCTTTCAAGAAGATTGATGCTAGGGATATGGCTAAGTTCATTGAGCAAAATTTGATATGCAGATATGGCCTCCCACACCAGATTGTATCTGATAATGGGGTGCAATTCTTAGCAGAAACTAAACAGATGCTTCAGAAGTACGGAATCCAGCATCACAAGTCTTCTCCTTACCGTCCTCAAGCTAACGGTACGGTTGAAGTAGTGAACAAGAATGTTAAAAGAATATTGGCCAAGATGGTTCAGAGCTATAAAGATTGGGCGAAAAAGCTGCCTTTTGCACTCTGGGGTTATAGAACCACAGTCAGAACCTCTACGGGGGCGACACCGTTCTCCCTGGTATATGGAACCGAAGCAGTTCTGCCGGTTGAAATTGAGCTGAAATCCTTAAGGGTAGTCATAGAAGCCGAGATTCCAGAGACAGAATGGGCACAACAGCGATTGTTGCAGTTGAATCTATTGGATGAAGATAGGTTGAGAGCCTATTATCACAATCAGGTTTATCAGAAGAGACTAGCTCGGTCCTTTGGCAAGAAGGTACGAAAGCACCCGTTGAAAGAAGGGGATTTGGTCTTTAAGATGATGAGGCCGGGAGTGCCAGACATACGAGAAAAATTCAGACCAACCTGGGAAGGTCCGTTCATTGTGAAAAAGTTGCTAACAAAGGGAGCGGTAATCTTGGCAGACAGCGATGGGAATGAGTTTAAAGACCCGGTCAATGTCGATAGACTAAAAAGGTTCCATGGCTAAGGACCAAAAAAATAAAAAGAAGAGAATAAATGCCCAGCAGGTCGAAAACCGAAAAAAGGCGGCCTTGCTAAAATTGGGCACCCTGTCAGGGTAAAAACCGAAAAAAGGCATCCTGGGCAAAAATTAGGGGCCAAGAGAAAATGTTCAATCGAGAAAACCCGAGAGGGCCGATTGATAACAGGAGTTTGATGCTTACAAGATATATTCCAAGATTAGGTGTAGTCTTGTGCTTTTGAATTTTTGGTAAATAAGGATCATGTATGATGAAATCATATAGAAATGTACTCAATTTGGCAATGAATAAAAGAATACAGTTTACATTGTTCTTTTAGTTCTGTCTTAAAAAGAGACTTATCATCTATTTATTTAATGACTATTGTCTACTCATTCTATCTGAAGATATCTAAGCAGATGTGTGCTGATCACCCGTAAGGGGATAATAGCTTTCTCTTGCAGTTAAAAAAAAATAAAAAAATAAAAAAAAAAGAGGCTGTTAGAGATGAAAACCGTAATTGGCTCTCTAAGCAAAAGTTAGGCCAAAGGGCAGGGTGAAAACTTGGAGACAGGCAGTCTGCCCTACAAAAAAAAAAAAAAAAGCCGCTGGTTTGGGTTGGGTCCATACCAGGCAAAAATTAGGCAAAGGGTTATGTGAAAATCCCTAAAGGGACGCATTTCCCACCAAGAAAAGCTAGTGTGAAAATCCACAAGGGACGCACTACCTTTAAAACAATGCCTGGAGTAATAAGGCGGCATACTTCGGATGAACTTCTTTTCAGCTAGATAAGGCATAATTCAGGATATGAGTCAGAATCCTGGGCATATGATCATCGACCGGGGGGCAAAGATGTACTGGATGTCTCTTTCAGAAAACTTTTTGGGGACGGAATCCCTAAGGCCAAGATGACAATCCTGTTGATTCCGGGGGCATGGTGGAGCAACCAAGCTATATCCTCAGCACACCCTGGGCCACCTAGGGCATGGTCTATACATTCTTGCAAGCATTCGCATCTCATATCATACACACACGTGTTCTTGTATATATTTTTGTGCACATAATTTTACAGGAAATATCTAAAAGAAGACAGTCACCATTCGAAGATGGAATCCTGCACTTTTAGTAGTCTTGTCAGCGACTCGGTGCATTGCACTTTTGGTAGTCTGTAGCAGACTCGGTGCAGCTCAGAAGAGCAAGTTTCGTGCTTCGTAGTCTTGTCAGCGACTCTGTGCAACATTATCAGAAGATGGAACAGTGCACTTTTGGTAGCCTAGGTAGTGGCTCGGTGTAGTTCTTTCGTGCACTTTTGGTAGTCTTGGTAGTGACTCGGTGCATCTCTTTTGTGCGTTTTTAGTAGCCTTGTCAGTGGCTTGATGTGTCACCGTCTTAGGATGGAACCCTGCACGTTTAGTAGTCTTGTCAGCGACTCCGTGCAGCGCACTTTTGGTAGCCTTGTTAGCGGCTCGGTGCATCTCTCTTGTGCGTTTTTAGTAGCCTTGTTAGTGGCTCGGCGCATCGCTATCTACAGATAGCACCTGTACGTTTAGTAGTCTTGTCAGCGACTCCGTACAGCGCACTTTTAGTAGCCTTGTCAGCGGCTCGGTGCGATTTATCTTTAGCGTTTTGTAGTCTTGGTAGCTACTCGACGCATCACCATCTTAGGATGGTCTCTAGCACTTTGTAGTCTTGTCAGCGACTCAGTGCAACTCAAGAGGATGAATCACAGCACTGTTCCCGAGGGAGCAGCTCGAAGGAGGTAGCCTCAGGTACGCGCTTCTTTCCTTTTCCTGAATTTTGGCTCACCTAGGCACCCACACACTAGCCTCCCCAAAATTGGGGGCAACTGTAGACACTGGGTCCCGAGTAGCCAAGATCAGGATTACCCAATGATGAAATTAAGTGTGCCGATCTATAGGCAAAAAGAATGAAGTTGGAAGTGACGATTTTCTTATCGATTTTTTTTTTGTTTTAAAATTAAATAAAAATGTATTTAAAAAATATTTTTTAAAGCATTTTAAAATTTATTTTGTGAGGAAAAAAGTGAGTTTTTAAATTATTATATTTTATAGGAATTTAGAAAAAAAAAAAAATTCCACGCGAGGGACGGGCTTCCCGTCACTCACCTACGCACGGGAAGGCCGTCGGTCGCACCTACGCACGGGTAGGCAGTCGGTCGCCGCGCGGCCCTCCGCGCCCCTGTTCGTCCGTTTTGCCTATTTTGGCATTTTTGGCCATAAATTCTTGATTTTAAATGCTTTTTAACTCATTTTTTTTTTGCAAAATTTAATAAAAAAAATCCTTCTATCTTCCAACTCTCCAAATTCAGTTGTTTTTTTTTTTGTTATGGGAATTAAATTAATTTAATTTCTTTAATTAAAAAATCTGAATTTTGGGGGAAATAAAAAGGATTTTGGAGAGAGAATTAGGGGGGATTTTCTTTAGAAAACTTTTTTTTTCTTCTTCTCTCTTCTCTCAACCAAATTCTCTCAATTTCTAAAGGAATTTCCAGTAATTTTTGAGACAAAAAAATAACAATTTTTGTTCTTGAGAATTTTTCTTATTTTCAATTGACAACTTTTTACTTTAAGACAAATAAACTAATTGTTTGTTCTTGAGTAAAATTTATCTTTCAATATTTTATTTTTTCTTCTAATCATATTTTTTCAAATCAAGACAAGGAATTGGATCATCCACCTTCATTTCTTCAAGATCAATTTTGAGGGTAAACATTTTTGGCTCAATTTCTTAGTTTGATTTTTAATTTCATTTCTTTTTTATTTAATTAATTAATATGTAAATTCTTTTAGTTCTATCATTTTATTCTTCTTTTTATTCTTTTGCTTTTATTCAATTGATTATCATGTAAATTCTTTTAGATCTATTATTTAATTGTTCATATTTTTACTTCTTATTTCTTTTTTTGTTTAATTTGTTCATATCATTATTTCTTATTTTTATTCCTCATTTAATTATTCATGTTCATATTATTTTTATTTTTTTAGTTCATATATATTATTAGTATCATCATTTAACATGTTTTATCATAATTGGCCTATTTTATTTTCATGTTATTCTTCTATCTTTAATTGGATTGTTCATCTTCTTTGATTATTATTATTATTATTATTATTATTATTATTATTATTATTATTATTATTATTATTATTATTATTATTGTTGTTGTTGTTGTTGTTGTTGTTGTTGTTATTATGTTATTTGATTGTTCATATTCTTTGGTATTATTATGTTATTATTATTATTGTAGTTATTACCATCATTATTATTATTATTATTATCATTATTATTGTTTATTTTTATTATTACCATCATTATTTTAATTTCATGCATGCTGAATTTTACATGCTTTATTTTTTATGCATGATTGGATTTTATTATTATTATATCATATTTTATATGCATGTTAAATTGTTAATTTGTTAAATTGCATATTTTTATTATGTCATTTTAAGTGGCTTGTCATACATGATGCCTTTTTATTTACTTTATTTTTATAGTATGTTTAACTCATTTTTATTACTAACATGGCTTTTATTTGTTTCTTTTATTTCAATACTTATTTTTTATGTGTGAGTCTTTTCCATACCAAGTGGGAGCCCATGAAGATTTGAAGATCCATTTGGATGTTGTCTTTTTTTATTGTTTTCATTATTTTGCTTTTATTATATAATTTGTAATAATAAATTTATTTTTATGCACGTTAATTAAAAAATCACAAAAATATTTATATTAATTAATCTGATTTATTTTCTAAATAAAAATGGGACCAATGTCCTAGCTTTCCATTCAAAATAAATTATCACTTTAAAAGTGTTTTCTTTAATTATGCATGAGAGGACCAATGTCCTTATTTTTAATAAATAACCCGATTTATGCATGAGTTGCATTTTATTTACAAATGGGGGTTGTATTCCGCCCCTAGTTTGATTGTAATTTATTTTGCTTTCATTTATTTTATTTACCGCTTTATTTATATGTTTGATATGCGTTTACTTAAATTGCATTAAAATTGAATGAGAAATGGGATGAAATACTAAATTCAAAACTTGATTATAAACTTAGCCAAGGTATGAATAAATGGGGAGTCCCGAACTTTCTCTGGTCTTTGGGCTCAACGATTACAATCCTAGGCTCCAGGGGGTAGAGGCTGAGATCTCCAAAATCTCTCTGGTTAGCCCAAGATGGATATGTATGCGCCGTCTTAGGCTCGATGAGGCTAGACGACCCTTCCCAATGTTCTATTGGGTGGCGACTCCAAGAAACCTCTTTGTTGCCCAAAATAGACGCAGCTTGTAAATACCTTACAAGTTTTTATGAACCTCTCCCGATCGCCCTAAGGCGGGCTTCCAAGAGGCATCGAGGTTCGGCGCGCGTCACAGCATGTGATATCCAAAAATGAATAGACCACATCCCGGGTGGTTTAGGGATTCGCTGGAGGGTGCTGCTCGGCTGCTCACATTGTCTGATGCTCCCAAGGATACAAAAAAGCATTGTCTTGACTTTACTGACTCTGATCCATAATCTTCCCAAAGAGAACTGACCCGTATGCATCTTTTCTCCCCGGTCAATGAGCACCTTGCCCCCAGGACTCTGAATCACGATCTGCATTATACGGCACCCGTCTAAAGGGAAGTCATTCTGAGTAATGCTGCCTTATTGCTCCAGGCTTCAAAAGTCATTATTTTAAAGGTAGTGCGTCCCTTGTGAATTTTCACGCTAGCTTTTCTTAGCTGAAAATGCATCCCTTTGGGGATTTTCACATAATCCTGTGCTTAACTTTTGCTTGGAATGGACCCAACACACTCCAGCGGCTTTTCTTCATTTTTTTTAAGGATAGACTGCCTGTTCCCAGGTTTTTACCCTGCCCTTTGGCCTAACTTTTGCTTAGAGAGCCAGTCATGGTTTTTATCTCTAACGGCCTTTCAATTTTTTTTTATTTATTTTTTAGGGGTAGGAGGAGGATTTGTCACATGAAAAATCATTATTGTTGCTTTGATAATTGCTCCACCGTATGTCCTTACGCACGCAACAGGTTTCTCTTAACCCTTTAATTGCATGTTTATGCCTAGCTTATGTATGCATTTCTATCTCTATGCACCATATAGCAATAAGAATGACCATGACTAGACATGTGATTACAAAACACTAATTTTATCTAGTTTCAATGAGTAACAACTTAGGTGCACCTGACTCCTATTATCAATCGACCCTCTTGGGTTTTCATGATTGAATATTTTCTCTCAGACCTTATTCTTTGAACGCGGATTCTAAATGCAATGTTGGGGATGAGACTCAACTCGAACGCATAAATGCACTCATGGCTTATTTCTTAAAGCTCAAGAAATACCATATGCCTCTTCTTATGTACCAAATCCTTTTAGGCGAAGGGTAGCTTCAATATGTGTAACAACAAAATCGGTACGCATTTAGCATACCAAAATAAAGGCTCAACGGGCTAGCAAGCGATTGCAAAATAAGGGTAAGAAATGATCATTTAGAGAGCTATACAAAGAAATGATTGCCTAAATCATTTTCTAAGTTTCATCTTATTCAGGGATCGCTTTGACGGGTAACCAGAAAGGTTCTAGTGCTCTTTGTGAGTTTTCATCAAATCCCCTAATTGCAACTAGTTTTTCTTCTCTTTTTTCCAAATTTTATCTCACTTCAGGAGTCAAGTTGGATGCAACCAAGATTACTGTTTATTAAAACTGAATGAAACAGTGTTTATTAAACCAATGCTTTAATCATGATTATCACTTATGCTTAATGCAATAAGATATGACAATGCATATATAAGAAAAGCCCATATTATTAAAATAAAAAAGAGAAACGAGTGCATAGTTCTGGAATACACTTTAGAAAAGGAAAAGCATTATAACAACTCTAATTCTTCCTTTCCTCCTCCAGGCCAGGCACCAATTCTTAAATACGATCTCTTAAAGGGCGACAATAGTCTGTCCTATGCCCTGTGTACTTGTGATACGCACAATACCAATCCATTCTGTGCCTAGGCTTTCCTTGACTTGGGGCAGGCCTAGCTGGCAAGGGTTGCAACTTCCCTTCCTTGATGAGACGAGCAAAGTGCCAAGATAGAGGCTTGCCCGAGATGGTGAGGTGTTTAGGAGTCATTTCGGTGGTTGAGACCTCTGCTGCCTCGGTATTGCCCCCATTACCACTGCTATTTCCTTTGCTTTTGCCCAAGGCCAGGTTTCCAGATTTAGCCATTTTATCCATATGCTCAGCCTCAGCTTCAATGGCTATATCTTTTACTCCCAGTCCTTCAGCCCCTTCATCTTTAGTCCATCTTTCAAGTATGGGCTGGCATTCCTAATAAACAGCCTGATCTGGTCTGGAGTGTCCGGCCTCTTCTTCATCTCCATTACCCGGTTCCTCCATCAGGTTAAGTACTTATGAAATGACTCATCCGGCTTCTGCTGTAGTAACTCTAGACCTTTCAGTGTGACCTCCATCCTGGTACTACAGTCATATTGCTGGAGGAACTCCTCTGTCAGCAGATCCCAGTCTTCTTTTGTTCTCCGATAAAGTCCGTGATACCAGCCCACTGTAGGACCTGTCAAACTTAAACAGAAGTATTCCACCTTCTGCCTCTTTGTTAGCGTGGTACCTTTCATTATCAGAGAATACTGCTTGATGTGTGCAGTGGGGTTCGATGTACCATCAAATTTTGGGATATCGGGCATCTTGAAGTTCAAGGGGATTAGATCTTCTCCATCCAGCTCTTTGTCTTCGGGGTTCATCCCCTTTTTCATCATTAACATTCGGGACATTGGCTCGAACTTCTCTTCCATCTTCCTCCAAATGGCATATTTTATCTGGGGTGCTTTCCTTCTAACTGACAGGGGTTTTTCATATTCATCCCCTTCTAGGTCCTCTTCCATTCTATGGGCCACTCCTCTATTTTGCCCTCCTGACGTGGCAGCCCTTAGGTCTACTGGTGGTGGACGTACATCCTTCGATGGATCCTCTCTGTCCTCCTCCTGTTCATTTTGTCTCATGGGAGGAGGCGCCGGGTTCTGTGGCGCAGCTGGGTGAGCCATTGTGACCATCATGGCCATCATCCGGTTCTCAAATTCTTTGAGCCTTCGACCCACTTCTTCAGCTATCAAGGCCCTAATAGCATCTACCTCCCTCGATGAATCGGCCATTTCTAGAGATTTATTGATTGCACTTGACTTGATTCTGGTTGCTAAATCCAAACCCTCTGATAATGCGACTGTTAGAAACCCCTAACCAGCTAGGAAAGTGGTATTTAATGGCTAAAAGATTAAAGAGTTAGAATGATGCATGAATAATACGCAATGCATGGTCGTACTGTGCAATATATGGTATACAATGACCAAAAGAGATTACAATGATACATGTGAAACATTTGAAAAACTATACGCAGGATAATATATGCATATAATAGTTATATGCAAAGAATAGGATGTATACATAGGGGAGAAATAAAAAATTTTATTTGTGCATGAATAACATGAATATACAATGCATTATCCACAACCACATGCAAGTAGATAGATCCTTCCAACCTTATTGCCCCCACACACAAGGTCGTATAGTCTCTGTCCTAGGTGGGTTTGATCCATGGGTTAACAGGGAACCCGATGGACGCGCATGGTGCTCAGTGAAAAACTGGCAGCATAACCTCTCTTAGCTAATGTGCATATGCATGGTTTTTGACCATCATGTATTTAGGCAGTCCGAATAAGTTGACATGGGCTATCGGGGCATGAAAGCCTTTGATTAGGTGACCAATCAAATTGTCTGGGTTTGTCCAATACATAATGATCCACATAGCAAGCATAGTATTAAGGTTCATACCACTTAGGGGTAGTAACTATTTCCATTACATGAGCTTTGGCCAAGGTGATGTTACTTTAGGGCTACCCAAGCATGGTCCCTGCTAACGGGTCTAGCTCATCACGAGCATAACGATCGATTGAGTCTCCATTTAATATACCATGATGGTACGAGGCTTGGGCTGGTGATTATCCTTAACACTTCCCCACATTGAGTGAACATAGAGTCGTGCTTTGGGAACGTACCGGGGCTGAAAGAGGGACCAAACGAGCATATATCTAAGGCTCTAATGAGATGTAATGCAGCTTTGAAAGAAGGATGAAATTTTTAAATTAAACTCAACTGTAAATTTTAATCAAGGCACTTTCAAAGTGAAGTCTCGAGTATTGTCCCCAGTGGAGTCGCCACTGTGATGCGCGTCGAATCCCAGGCCCCCTGAAGGCCCGCTTTTAGGGCGATCGGGTGGAGGTTCATGAAAACTTGTAAGGTATTTACAAGTGCGTCTATGTTGGGCAATAAGGAGGTTTCTTGGAGTCGCCACCCAATAGAATATTGGGAAAGGTCATGTAGCCTCAGTGAGCCTAAGATAGCGCTGCTGTGTCCATCATAGGCAAGCCGGAGGTGTCTTGGAGGTATCCACCCTAATGACAGAATGCTCCTCTAGCCTCATGCTTGGGCAAACCAGAGGTGTCTTGGAGGTATCCACCTTAATGGAACATTGAGATGGCCCTCTCGCCTCGTGGCGCCTAGGACTGTGCAAATTAGGCCTTTTGGAGGGGAACAAGAGATATTTTGGAAGTTCTAGACCTCTAACCTCATTGAGCCCAAGACCAGAGTAAGTTCGGGACTTCTCATTTATTTATGCCTTGGTTAGGTTTATAATCAAGTTTTGAATTTATCGTTTCACCAAATTCCTCATTCAATTCGGTGCAATTTAAAGCGCAAGTTATTCATTAAAAAGAAGCGATAAGTAAAGCATAATTAAAGTAAAGTGCATGAAAATAGATTACAACAAAACTAGGGGCAGAATACAACCCCCATTGTAAATAAAATACAAAGCATGCATAAAACGGGACATATATTAATGATGAGGACATTGGTCCTCGCATGCATATTTATTATGAAATAGTTTTGATGTGATGATTTTAGATGGAGAAAATTGAGACATTGGTCCCATTTTTATTAGGAAAGATGCCAAATTAATTAATAGAAATGTTTTTGTGATTTTCTTTTTATCGTGCTTAAAATAAACAATTTTATTAAAGATTATATGGAAAAATAAATGAAATATTATAAATAAAGCAATTAGATATCTAACCCAAACGAGCCTTCTGGATCTCCTCGTGTGCTCGCAAAAAATGTCCAAGTAAAGAAAATAAGTTTTGACAAAAAAATAAAATATAAATGAAATAATGTTAGTAATTAAATCAATTAAATAAATTAATGACAAAATGACATAAAATAAAGAGAGATGGCATCAAAAATGGATTAAATGAATTGAAATATTAATAAACTAAAATAAATGGGATAAATGCATTATAAATGACAAATGAATTAAAAGATATGATTGAAATAATATAAAACGTGTTAATGAATTAATATATGAAAATATGCACATGATAATAATCACAATGAAAATAAATAAATAACAATAAATAAAACATGTGACATTTATAAAAAGAATGATAAAAATGAATAAGAGAACGATGAAAATAACAAATGAATGACATGATTAATTAAATATGTTCACAAATGATATAAACCATTTACATGGTAAAAATATCAATTAAAACGAATTTATTAATTACATGTTAAAAATAATGATGAATTAAAGTGAAATAAATTAATTACATGCTAAAAATAATGACGAATTAAAGTGAAATAAATTAATTACATGTTAAAAATAATGATGAATTAAAGTGAAATAAATTAATTACATGTTAAAAATTAATTACTAGTCAAGCTGCTCATTTTGTATTTGGCAGTGGAAGATGGCTCTGTAGGTGCCACGATGGCTCAGGAAGATGAATTCGGAGTGGAATTCGCAGTCTATTATCTCAGCAAGAAATTCCTCGCTTACAAGGTAAAATATGCAGAAGCAGAAAAGATCTGCCTCTCTATGATCTAGGTATCCAAGAAGCTAAGACACTATTTCCATTCATACAAAGTACAGGTAGTGGCAAAGCAGAACCCTCTGAGGCATTTGCAAGAAGCGCCGTCTTTGCTTGGGAAAATGGGAAGGTGGTTGCTGTTGCTACAGGAGTTCGATATCGAGTATGTCACTCGAAAGACTATCAAAGGGCGGGCAGTAGCCGAGTTTCTAGTTGATCATCCCATCCAGGGCGATTCACTTGAGTTCAATTTTCTGGATGAAAGCATAGCGGCAATCTCTGTTCAAGGTTGGCAACTGTACTTTGACGGGGCTATTAACAGTAAGGGGGCCGGAATCGGAATCATCCTAATGACCCCAGATGACAAAAAAACTCCCTTTGGCCAAAAAGTTGAGATATAGGGCCACTAACAATGAAGCTGAGTATGAGGCGTGCACTTTCAGACTGGAAGCTTTAATCGCCCTCGGGGCAAAGGACATGGAGGTGTATGGAGATTCATCCTTAGTAATCAACCAGATTCGGGGAGAGTGGGCTATCAAAGAAGAGCGTTTAGTGCCGTACGTCGAATATATGAGGGAGCTATGTAGTCGGTTTGAGACTTGCACATTCCATTTTGTGCCAAGGGATGAAAACCGGTTGGCTGATGCACTGGCAACCCTAGTGTTAATGTGGGACAATCCGAAAGGAGTAGCCATGAAACCAGTTCTAATCTTGAGTTCTGAGAGGCCTAGCTTTGAGGTCAAACCGATAATGGAAATAGAGATAGCGGACAGAAAGCCGTGGTATTTTGATATCATGAATTATTTGGAAAGCACGAAATTTCTGGAAGAAGCTACTGAAAAAGACCAAAGAATGATCCGCAAACTGTCCACTCAATTCATATGCATAAACAGAGTATTGTACAAGAGGCAAGCCGACGGTATTCAGCTCAGATGCCTGGATGAAATGGAGGCCCGGAAGGTGATGGAAGAAACTCATGCAGGTGTATGTGGAGCTCATATGAATGGTTTGACACTAGCCAAGAAAATCATGAGACAAGGATTCTACTGGCTCACTATGGATAATGATTGTTCAAAGTACGTGAAGCAGTGCTAGCTATGCCAACAGTATGTAGATTTGAGACACCTGCTTGTGTCAGAACTACATAACTTAACGTCTCCTTGGCCGTTTACAGCCTGGGGAATAGATATTATTGGGGAGATCCGTCCTACAGCATCTAATGGGCACAGATATATCATAGTCGCCATCGACTACTTCACCAAATGGGTAGAGGCGGAGTCCTTTAAGAAGATCGATGCACGGGATATGGCAAAGTTTATTGAGAGGAATTTGATTTGTAGATATGGCCTCCCGTATCATGTAGTGTCTGATAACGGGGTCCAATTTATGGGAGAAATGAGGAAGCTGCTTGAGAAGTATGGGATTGAGCACCATAAGTCCTCTCCATACCGACCACAGGCTAACGGGCCAGTAGAGGCCGCTAATAAGAACGTCAAGAAGATTCTAGCCAAAATGGTCTAGACCTACAAAGATTGGGCAGAAAAGCTACCTTTCGCGCTATGGGGTTACAGGACAACGGTTAGAACATCTACGAGTGCTACACCGTTTTCTCTAGTGTATGGGACAGAAGCAGTGCTGCCAGTAGAGGAAGAGCTTAAATCACTTAGGGTGGTCATGGAAGCCCAGATTCCTTAGGCTGAATGGGCACAGCAAAGGTTGTAACATCTGAACCTGCTGGATGAGAGCAGATTGAAAGCCTACTACCACAACCAGGTCTACCAGAAGAGACTCGCCCGGTCCTTTGGGAAGAAGGTTAAGAAGCATCCATTAAAAGAGGGTGACTTGGTATTCAAACAGATGAGACCTGGGGCACCGGATATCCGAGGGAAGTTCAGACCAACTTGGGAAGGGCCGTTCATCCTCAAGAAGCTGCTGTCTAAAGGAGCTGCAATTCTATCGAATGGCGATGGCAACAAATTTAAGGAACCGATCAATATAGACAGACTCAAAAGGTTCCACGGCTAAAGACTAAAAATAAAAAGAAGAGAATAAAATGCCCTGCGGGTTAAAAATCGAAAAAAGGCGGCTTTCCTAAAATTGGGCGCCTCGACAGGGTGTAAACCGAAAAAGGCATCCTGTGCAAAAATTAGAGGCATGAGAGAAAATGTCCGATCGAGAAAACCCGAGAGGGCCGATTGGTAACAGGAGTTGATGCTATTAAGATTTGGTTTCATGAATTAATAAGGCGTACACAGTCGAGTTAATGTCAAAAATTGATCATGTATGCTGAAATTCTGTGGAAATGTACACAATTTTGTGAAATGAAACAAGAATTATTCTTTTCATTTCCGTCATTTTCTAGTTCTGTTTTGAAAAGGAACATAGTGCCCAGAGGGGTGTACATGTGTAAGATAAGCTAGGTCCTACCGCTACTCTCGCCGGCCAAATGTTTAAGTCCTCGCGTCCTGTTGTTAGATGCTTGGCTGAGAACCCATCTCTTATATTCGCTGGTCGAGGCCACAGAATGAGCTCCGAATCGGGGTATGACGATCTTAACCGGAAGTTGGCTCCACAGCTCATGATAGCGAGAAGCAAAAGCAGCAGAAAAAGCTCCTTCCCGAAAGGATAGCGAGACCCTCACCACGTCTTGGGTCATCCTGAGCTGACGAGCACATCGAGACGCAATAGGTGGCCTGATGAAGCCCGCATAGAGGAATACACCCTGATGATCCGTCAATGACTACATAAGACAGAGGGAGCCAGGCAGACATGAAACTGATGTCATCATCTGATAGCTCGCTAAATCTAGCGGTGCCTTCATCAAGAGTTGGGAAAGAATACAACCGTCGACGCGGGAGGAAGTGTCTTAGCGAGTATTCTGCAATGACTCGGGGAGGTGGATCTGACAGCATCTTTAGTTTCTCCTGCAACCATATCTAAAAAAAAAAAAGAAAGAAGAAGAAGAAGAAGAAGCCGCTGGAGTAAGTTGGGTTTACTTCAGGAAAAAATTAGGCATAGGGTTGTGTGAAACTCCGAAAGGACGCATTTCCCGCTAAGAAAAGCTAGTGCGAAAATCCACAAGGGACGCACTACCTTTTAAAATAATGACGTACCTAGAGTAATAAGGGGCTTCCGGTGAATGAGGTGGTGGATCCAGAGCGTACAGCATCCAGGCCCAGAATGGTTTCAGCCAGAATAAGGGGAAAGGGGGATAATCCGCGGTGAAAATCATCTAGAACCCCAAATAGGCGGAGGTCGCCAACCAAGTCCCTTGGAGCTACGGTCAAGAGACTCATCATACAGAATAAGAACACAATGCTTACTCGATATGTAGGGAGATCAGAAAATCTGTCTAAAGCCTCGATCAATGGCTCCAATGGAAAAGTGGGACCCTATGAGACCAGCCGAGCGGCCTCGGAAGGAGCTATGCCCAGAGATAGGGCGATATCCCGAATCTGAGTCAGACCATGGCGAGGGACGCAGGGCAGAGCATGGGGAGGATACCATGCTCCAGTGATAGCAGCGAACTCCTCAGGCAGGGGGCACAACTCTTGATAAGTAAACTTGAAAACATGGAAGCAGGGGTTCCAAAAATGGGTTGCAGATAGGAGTAAGTTGTGGTCTATTTTGGCTCTCCGTAAGTGTTTTAGCCCGGACAGAGTAGTAAGGGCGTTATTTTCCCAGGTGTGAGCGTCATCCAAGATGCGGTACATCTTATGGAAAGGAGGAGAAGTCATCCTTTAAAAGTCAAAGATTGAAGATAGAAGAAAAAGGCACAAATCCCAAGGAAAATTGGTCAAATTTATAGGGACACTCCACAGACGGCCTGCCCGTGCCTCAGTGGCGGTGGCCTACCCGTCGGAAGTCATCCACCTGGCAGATGCATGCATCATCATTGCATTTATCACGCGCATTAATTACGCATTAAATGAGGGAATTTTGATCCACAGATGGGTAGCTCGTCTGTCGCTCCTGGAGGCGCCCAGCCCGTCGGTCACGAAAAGCTATATAAGCAGGCAGAGACCGACGGACAGGCAATTTTTGGCCTTTGTCTTCTTGCTTTCCTCCTTCAAAACCGTCCCTCATTACAGTTTTCTCACTTTTCTTCATCTTTTCACATTTTTGTCTTGCATTTTCTCGTTCTTTACGCTACTGGGCACCCAGTGAAGTATATTTTCTCTGTTTTCATCATTTTTCTACCAATTACAAGTTAGTAGTTGTTTTTTTTTACTATTATTATTTATTTTTCTTCTACTTATTTTCTTCTTCTTATCTTAATTTCAAGTAAAAGAAATTTAGTTTTTCATTTTTTTTATTGCTAAGGAGTGTTAGGATGGATATTGTGCCTTAATAATTAGCCTTAGGTGCTGCTTAAATAATTAATTTTGGTATATTTTTTTTTTCAATTATATTGCTAGACAACTTTACATGAAAATTTTGTTGCCTTGAATTCTAATGAAGCATGCTTGCTTAGAAATGAGAAATGCTTACACATATATTAGTCGTGAAACTAATAAATGTTGTGCTGTTGTTGGGGCCTGAGGCCTGTGGTTTTCTTGTTTGTCATGCAGGGAGTGGGGCACACCCTTGCCAGGGTGCTGCTCAAATTTTTATTTTTATGATTGATTATTGGGGCCTGAGGCCTGTCATTATTTTTCCTTTGCTAAGGCAGGGGGGTGGGCACATCCCTGCCGGGATGCTTCCCAATTTTTTATTATTATTGTTATTTCATTATTAGGTTATTATTATCTATTTTTATTTTTATTTTTATTTTCATTTTCATTTTTTATGTTTTATTTTTTTTATTTTTTTATTTTTCCCTTATTTCATTTTCGGGTTAGACCCTCCTTGTCTGGGGGATACCCGATTTGCCTTATACCATAAATCGAGTCTATTTATGGCCGTTATGTTAATTTAATTGCATAACTTATTTCTTGTAGGATGCCTCCACGACGACGTGTCCCACAGGGCCAGCCTGAGCCGCAGGCACCGGGTTGGATGGACGCCGAGGCTGCGCAGAGATATAAAGCATTGGTTCAGGTGGAGTTCCAAGCCAGTTGCTTCATTTCTAGGCCATTCTTAGAGGCCTTGGGGATGGCCGAAGAGATCGACATACTTATGGAGGGCGCAGGCTGGGCGGAGTTCTTGACACCGGCCTTCCGGACACATCTAGAGGCAGTGCGGCAGGTCCTGGCTACATTGCACTACGGAGGGTACTGGAGATCCGACACCGAGCCTGGAGTGATACAGTTCTGGTTCGATGGTCAGCAGTTTAGCATCACGCGTCGGTGTTTTGCAGAGGCCATGGGACTCCCACGGGGCGACGGAGTGATGGTGCCCCAACGAGCAGTGAGACGCGCCCATTGGGCGGCCATAGCCCTACCCGGAGTTCTGTATGACCATGATACAGCAAAGAGTACCGTGTTGGTTTCACAGGCGCTTCAGTACTTGCATAGAGTACTCTCCAGGTCGTACCTCGGACGGGCTGGTAACACAGGGTCGCTTAATGCGGCAGAGATCTGGAGCCTCTGGGCCATGGTGGCAGGCCGGTGTCTCAACATTAGCCATGAGATTTTGGCTAACATGGTCAGGGTTTCCAGGGGGACAGCCCCAGTGGTGATTATCGGCGGAGTTATTACCAGATTACTCCTGGGATTGGGAGTCGCCCCGGACAGGCTTGGGGGTGCCTTGGATGAGAGGATATATGTAGATGCGCCATCCGCTGTACAGATGGGGATGGTGTTGCAGCTAGCAGGGTAGCCTGAGGCATTCAGACTCCTTACCATACACGAGACTCGGCAAGCCTTTGCACTTCCTCCACTAGCACCAGTGCAGGAGCAGCCAGAGCAGGCACCAGCACAGGAGCAGGCACCGCCACAGCCACAGGAGCAGCAGCCCCTACACCCAGAGTATCCAGGGGAGCAGCCTCCCCAGCACCAGGGCTATCAGGAGGAGCAGCCAGAGCAGGAGCAGCCCAGGACGCCATCGGACTTTGAGGTGGAGTTCACCCTGGATGACCTGTTTGGCACTCCTACAGCACCGAGGGTGCCAACCCCCACTCCTCCTCCAGCTATGAGGGTGCAGCGAGCCACACTCAGGCCATCAGAGAGGTTCCACCCCTACTCCAGAGGTGACCCGGGGGCATCTACCTCCACAGCTCCGCCACCAGAGTAGACTCCGGAGCTAGTTCAACCTCAGCCATCACAGCCAGACATCTCCCAGCTCATGGTCTCCATGTTTGCAGCATTTGAGCACAGGCAGGACGAGAGGGATAGGGTCCTCCATGAGCGATTTAGGGAGAGGGATAGACTCACTCAGGAGAGGCTGGACCAGCAGTAGGCCATTATTCAGGAGCAAGCGAGTATCATTAAGCGCATGCGCTAGGAGCAGGCCGGGCTTGTTGAGCATATGGTCCGAGAGTAGGCCAGGATTGTGGAGAGTATGAGTCAGGAGCAGGCTAGGCTCATAGAGCACGTCACGCAGGAGCAGGAGGGCCCCAAAGAGCAGCTCAGGCAGGAGTTGAGGACGTCCCAGGACCTGGTAGCTCAGAGGATCGACGTGACTCTTCAGATGATAGATGAGTCACTTGACTCTCTCAAGTCCAGAGTCCAGGGATTGGAGGGGATGGTTCCTCCCCTAGCTCAGTCCATGCGGGAGTTCAGGGGGCAGACAGAGCAGAGACTAGAGAGTATGAGGACCGATTCAATTGAGCAGACTCGCCAGTTGAGCAGGGCCTTCAAGGAGCTAGGGAGGATGATCACAGACACCTTGGGCTTCATGACAATATGTGCGCAGCCCTTCCTGGACGGGTATGCTTAGGTACAGTTTCAGTCGCAGAGTTCTGAGAGACCACAGCCTCGATCCGTGCTAGTGGCAGTTCCTCCTAGGTTCCAGCCCATGGTTAGAGTATAGGACTCTTAGCGGCCCGACCCAGCAGGTCCTTCTAGCCAGCCTTCTACTTCTAGAGCTGGACCTTCTGCATCTCAGCCTCAGCCTCCACCTCAGCCTCGGCCTCAGCCGATCCATGTATCTGATGATGATGATGACCCCGAGGAGGAGCTCACGGATTATCCGCCATTGTAGTCATTTAGGGAGTTGGGATGGCATTTTTGTATTTTGTTTCTTTTTATATATACTATTTATTATCAGTACACTTGTATATACATTATACAGAAATGGAGTTTTAGTGAAAAAAAAAACATTTACTTTTAGATTTACATATTTTTTTTTTCTTTTCTATTCTTTATTTGCGATTTATTTGCATTAAGGATGGTTGTAAACTTTTCTGTTTATCTACTTTAAAACTATATGACCACAAGAAATGATGTATAGAAAATAATGATAAATAATAAATGGTAATCCAAAATCATTTATGAGCATACCAAGCAAGAATCACTTATATATGAATTAACAAAAAAAAAATTTTTGTCACACAGGAACATTGCTTAATATTGATCCAAGCACAAACATCAATCACATTGGAGGATAGACACATCAAGCGTTATGTCCTCCAAAATCATACTCCAACGGGCATTCACTTTGCAGATCGGATGGGGATTAGCAAGGAAATGCCAACAAGCAGAGACTGTGGTCAGAGAGTACCGCACCTCAAAATCCACAGTGTAGTCAGAGAGCACTACATGCCTTGCAGATCGGATGGGGGTTAGCAAGAAATTTCTAACAAAACCGAGATTGTAGTCAGAGAGTGCTGCATCTCACAGTTCACGCGGCAGCCAGAGAGTGCTATGCACCTTGCAGATCGGACGGGGGTTAGCAGGGGAACTTCACAACCGGAGTTACAGTCAGAGAACACTGCTCTCCACCTCGAGATAGTGGTTAGAGAACACCGCATCTCACAATCAAAGTTGCAGGTAGAGAACACTAGTCTTCACACCGGGATTGCAGTCAGAGAGTGCTGCATCTCACATTCCCCGTGCAGGCCGAGACGAGGCTAGCGGAAGGCCATATAGACCGAGATGAGGTCAATAGGGCATTAGCGATAGAATACATCGCTGCGGGACTGCGGTTAAATAACACTGCATCTTGCAACTGGGATTGCAGTCAGAGAGTGCTGCGTCTCACATCCCCCGTGTAGGCCGAGACGAGGCTAGCAGAAGGCCATGCAGACCGAGACGAGGTCAGTAAGGCAACTGAAGTTGTAGTTAGAGAACACTGCTCTTCACAGCAAGGTTGTAGCTAGAGAATGCTACACCTTATCAACCCCTTGCAAGTAGAGATGAGATCGGCAGGGACATCCATCACTATCCGCTGAGCAGACCGAGACAAGGTTTACCCAGCAAGAAACACGAAAGGTAAGGATTACTTCAGGTACGCTATTCCTCCTTCTGTTTTCCTTTTTCTCTGAATTTTGGTTCATCTAGGCAATTGCGCGCTAGTTTCCCCAAAATTGGGGGCAACTGTAAGCACTGTGTCCCGAGTTAGTCCGGATCAGAGATTACCAGATGAAAAAATCGATGCCCGAGTCCAAATGAACGGTTGAGATTTAGAGATTTTTGGCCCTCTAGATTCACGAGAAATATGTTTTTTGTATTCCCGACAAAGAGGAAAAGAGAATTGGGAGTTTTAGGGTAAAAAAAGTAAGTTTACCTCCATAGGCGGCCAGCCCGTCGGTAATGGAATGACCGTCTCTCGATGGAGAGCCCCGACGCCCGTCTGTAGTACTCCGACGATAGCCGGTTAAATCCGATTTGCTATTGGGAAATGGATTCAACCGACACCCGTCTATGGCTTCAGACGTCCGTCGGTATGATTCCGACGGCCGTCGGTATTTCAAGGCCTATAAAAACATATTTTTCACCTGTTTTGGGGGTTGGCTGGATAGTTGGACGAATTTGTAAATGTTTACCTAAAAACACATTTCCTAGCATTCTTTCTTTCATCTCAAGATTTCTCCATTTTATTTTTGATTTTGTGAATCAAAATTAATTCGAAGGAGCTAAAACTAATTAGTTTCTAAGAATTTTGATTCCAACATTTGTGCATTTCGTGAAAATCAAGAAAGAAAAATCCAAACCCTTCTTTTCTTGATTTTTACCCATTTTCTCGTGAAGCGTGCGGGACTCGAATCATCAAGAGTCCAACCTAAAAGGCAAAATCTGAGGGTAAATATTCTGGACACATATTTCATTTAGTTCATTTTAATTATTTTGCTTTATTTGGGCTTTTTGTGTTGAAAAATTATTCTATTTGAGAAAATTTGGTTTTTACTATTTTTCTTGAAGAACAGTAGCGGCCGACGGGTTACAAGGCCACCGACGCTCGTCGCTCATTTGAGCGACGGCGCGTATGTGACGCGTTACTGCCCGTCGGTCACCCCGGGATAAGCCCATCTCTCGGATGAACGACGGTGTGCCAACTTGTCGGTTGCTTCTAGAGACGCCCGTCTGTCATTTGTTAGGGTTGTCCCTGGGATCTGTTTGCAATTCTCAAAACCTTTTTTCTTCATTTGCTTTCTATTTTTTTATCTCTATTTCTTTCTAAATCCTTTCTCTTCTGTCCTCTATCAATAGTTTTATTCTTATTATTTTAGTTCAGAATTCTAACCCTCATTTCCGTTAATATTTATTAATGTTTGTTCATTTTTATTAACATTTATTGATTATTTTTGTGAGATTATTTTTGTGCCTTTGGGATAATTTGGAGCTTAAGAGGAGTTTTGCCACAGGAGACTCCATTTGGTTTACCTCTTTACCCTTTATTTATTTATTTATTTATTTGTTATTTATTTATCTATCTATTTATTTGCTTATGTAATAATTTATTTATTCATTTTTTATTGATTATTTTGTGCTCACAATGAATTGTCTTATTCCACGTTAAATAAAAATGGATAAATATTTTATTGTAAATAAAATTGGGATTTTCTTTTTTAACTCAAGGATCCAACGTCCTAATTTCCATCCAATAAAAGCATCACAATAAAAAATTAGTTTCTTTTATAATAAGTACATGTGAGGACCAAAGTCCTCAAAATAAATGGATTCCCCGTTTTACGTATACCTCGCATTTTTACAATGGGAGTTGTATTCCGCTCCTAGTATTATTGTAATTTATTTTAGAATGTTTATTTTTATCTTTGTTTTATTTATTTATTAACGCTTTTGATGTGAATAAGTGCGCTTTTAATTAAATTGCATCGTGTGGAGAGAGAGCGAATTAATAAACTCAAAATCTAATCGTAAAGTTAATCAAGGTAGAAATAGATGAGAAATCCCGAACCCAGCTCTGGTTTTTGGGATCAATGAGGCGAGAGGTCTTTCCGATCACTCATTAGAACCTCCAAGATACCTCTTGTGTCCTTTTCAAAGACTTAATCAATAAATCTTAGGCTCCAAGGGAGAGAGGCTCATCCTCCAAGACCCCTTTTGGTTGGCCCAAAATGGATACATGCGCTGTCTTAGGCTCTCTGAGGCGAGAGAAACTTTCCCAATGTTATATTGGTTGGCGACTCCATGAAACCTCCTTGTTGCCCAAAATAGACGCACTTGTAAATACCTTTAGAAGTTGCCAATGGATCCTCAATTGCCCGATCGCCCTCAAGCGGGCGGTCAAAGGGGCGGCCTACGGGGTCCGACGTGCGTCACAATATGGCTTGGCCGCTCCACCATGCCCCCTAAGGATCTTGAGGTGGCATCTTTGCTTAGGGACTCTGACCTGTAAACTCTTCAGAGAGAACCGTTAGTGTGCAACTTTTCCCCCTGGTCAATAAGCAAATGCCCAGAATTCTGACTCATGTCCTGAATTATGCCTTATCTTGCTGAAGGAAAATCATCCAAAGTAATGCTGCCTTATTGCTCCAGGCATCGGAAGTCATTGTTTTAAAGGTAGTGTGTCCTTTGTGGATTTTCACACTAGCTTTTCTTTGTGGGAAATGGTCCCCTTAGGGATTTTCACATAACCTTGTGCCTAACTTTTGCCTGGAATGGACCCAACCCAATCCAGCGGCTTTTATTTATTTCATTTTTTGTAGGGCAGACTGCCTGTTTTCAACTTTTCACCCTACCCTTTGGCCTAACTTTTGCTTAGAGAGCCAGTTATGGTTTTCATCTCTAACGGCCTTTTCTTTTTTTTTTTAGGCTAAAATCCTTTTCGCTTTTTGAATAATAGTCGTATGGATTTTGTGCTGACAAAGAGCTCGAAGCCGATATCGGGGCAAGTCTGCTGAAGCATCAAGATGAAGATGGCAATGAGGGCCACTTATAGTAAATTGCACATATGCGAAGAAAAAATAATGCGCTACTTTTTATACTGGAACTTAAACCATTTTGAGTATGCAAGATAAAGTGCTTTGCTTACATTAAAATATTATTGCATAAATGCATATGTTCCAGTCTGATTTCATCACACATGATCATCATTTGGCATTAATCTCAAAAATACAAGACCCTATCTAATCTCGAGATGGATCCTAAAAACATCAAACTCCTGTTATCAACCAGTTCTCTCAGCTTTTCATGATTGAAAAGTTTCTCTCTGCTCTTAATTTTTGCCCAGGATGCTTTTTTTTCTTTTTTCTTTCTTTAAGCACATTCTAGATGCAATGTTGGGGATGAAACTCAACTCAAATGCATAAATGCACTTGTGGCTTCTTGCTTGAAGCTCAAGAAACAACATATGCCTCTTCCTATGTACCGAACCTTATTAGAAGGTCATCTCCGCTAATTAGATAAGAGTGAACCAAGAATCAAAAGGTCTTACTTTGGTTGTAATGTTAGGCTTAGGTAGATGGCTATCAAAGGGGGATCAGGTTGCTAGAGAAAAATGGTCGCAATTTTACTCGACTGATGGGAGAACCATTCTCAGCTCAATTACGTACTATAAAGGTATTCTTGAATTTGGGTTTGATAATACTTTAGCTCATCAAGCTCAATAATAATTAAGTTAAAAAGATAACCACAGAAGCTCATCAAGGGGTTACTATCTTGAGCTCTACTTCTTTTTTTCTTTGTTTTTCCTTTTTTTTTCTTGCTCTTCTTTTTTTTGTCTCTTATCTTTTTTTCCTTTTTTTTCCTGCTCTCTAACTATGCAGAGTTTTTGAATGACTAAACCTTCTTCCCCAAGTGTAAACTCATCCTTATCAGGGCAATTTTTGATAACCCAAAGAATTGTCAATGATGTACATCCGTTCTTACTAGAGCGGCCATTCTTATAAGGGGAGGCAAAAATCATTTTAGGCGAAGGGATAGTTTTAACATGTGTAACAACAAAATCGGCACGCATTTAGCATACCTCCATAAAAGCTCAACGGGCTAGCAAGCGATTGTGAAATAAAGGTAGAAAACAGTCATTTAGAGAGCTATACAAAGAAGGGCTGCCTAAATCATTTTCTAGGTTCTGTCTTATCTTGGGATCGCTTTGACGGGTAATCAGAAAGGTTCTACTGCTATTAGTGAGTTTTCGTCCAATCCCCTAATTGCATCTAGTTTTTCCTTTCACTACTTTTTATTTTTATTTTCAGCTCTCAGAATTTTCCTCTCTTCAGGAGTTATATCAGATGCTACAGGATCTCGAGATTACATGAAGGAGTATTCATTAAGTTAATATCAAATGTAAATGACTTGTGATTGTGATCATGCATAATGAAATCATGAGAACATAAACAAAAAGCCATTAATATAATTAATGCAAACAGTACCGCATATATCAAGACTGAAAAAAAGTTCAAATATGAAAAGCATATCTACTAGAAGGTTTCTTCCCCTATTTCTTGCGGCGCTCTGGATCAGTAATCTGTTTGTTATCAATGAGATATTGAATATGGTTCCTCAGAGTTCGACATTCATCAGTGTCATGTCCTGTATGCTGATGGTAAGCACAGTACAGATCTGCTCGATGATCGGGATGTCCTTGACTTCTAGCGGGCTTAGCAGGCATTGGTTGTAGCTTGCCTTCCTTCATAAACCTTTTAAGTACCCAAGACAGTGACTTGCCTAGGTTGGATAAATGCCTTTGGTCTGCTTTGGTAGCTGCTACATCTACTGTGTTTTCGGATCGATTCCCATTACCGGACCCTGCTGACTTTCCCGTCCCCTGATTACCATAATTTCTCCGAGCATAATTATCATTGTTAGCCTTCCTTGCCAGGTACTCTCCTTCAGCTTCTATGGCTATATCTTTTAAGGACTCCCAGTCCTTTAAACCCTTCATTTTTATCCCATCTTTTAGATATGGGCTGGCATTCCTCATAAACAGCCTTATCTGGTCCGGAGTGTTCGGCTTCCTCTTCATCTCCATTACCCGGCTTTTCCATCGGGTTAGGTATTCATAAAATGACTCCCCTGACTTCCGTTGTAGCAGTTCTAGATCTTTCAGGGTTACCTCTATCCTCATACTGTAATTATACTGCATTAAGAACTCTTTTGTCAATAGATCCCAATCCTCTTTAGTCCTTCTATCGAGTCCATGATACTAGTTTACCACTGGACCCATCAAGCTCAAGCAAAAATATTCTATCTTCTGCCTTTTTGTCAGCATTGTACCCTTCATCACTAACGAGTACTGCTTCACATGTCCTGCTGGGTCTGAGGTGCCATCAAACTTTGGCATGTCAAGCATCTTAAAATTCTGGGGAACTAGATCTTCGCCCTCCAGCTCCTTATCCTCAGGGTTCATGCCTCTTCCCACTGTCAGCAAGCGAGTCATCGCTTCGAACCTCTCATCCATCTTTCTCCACATGGCCTCCTCTGGTTTGGGGGCTTTGCCTCTTATCATGATTGGTTCCTCCTGCTCTTCCTCACCCAAGTCACTCTCAGGTCTAGGAGCTTCTCTATGCTCTACATGTGCTGGCACTCTGGGCTCAACTATAGGTGGGTCAACTGCTATAGGGAGATCCTCTCTAACAGGTTCATCTTGCCCCCCAGCTGAAGCAATAGGTTTTTGCCCAGCAAGTGGCGCTAAAGTGGCAGCCAGATTTCCCATCATTGCCATCATCCTGGCCTCAAATTCTTCCATTCTCTTTCCCACTTCCTCGACAATCATTGCACGGGTTGCACTAGACTCACCTGACGGGTTAGCCATACCTGTCTCAGCTGATGATCCGAAAGACAATATCTCACTACCCTCTGAAAGAGAATCTGAACTCTGATCTGACACTAGTTCCGGTAATCCAAAGAGTGGAATCCTTCTTAGCCGACCGTCGGGACCTCTAAACCACCTGGATGAATCTATGATGGCTGCAGAATACACCTTGTTAGGATGATGCATGATTGAAATGCAATGCATGGTCGTGCTGATGAGTAAAAGATCAATAATTTACAATGATACGATGCGAATACATGGAAAAAATTGTACGTAGGATAATATGTACATGTGAAAAAATAATATGCAGATAAAAGGATATAACACATAAAAATGAAATGCATATATTTTTATTTTTTATTAACATGCATGAATGACACGCGATGCATGAGCATGCTGTGCAGCATCCACAACCACATGCAAGCAGATAGATCCCTACAACCTTATCACTCCCCCACACGAGGTCAATTGGTCTCTTTCCTAGGTGGGCCTTATCCAATGATTAACAGGGAACCCATTAGACGCGTGTAGTGCACGGTGGAAAACCGGCAGCAAAACACTCTTATCTAATGTACATACGTATGGGTTTTTGGCCATTAGGTATTAAAGCACCTCAATTAAATCAAGATGGGCCCACTGGGGCATGAAATCCTTTGATGAAGACCATTTAATTTAGTTGATTTTGCTTAATATTTAATGGCCCACGTAGCAAGCATGGGATTACGGTACATTTCACCAAGTGAAAGTATCTATTGCCATTACATGAGCTTTGGTCGAAGGTAGTGATACTTTAGGGCTACCTAAGCATGGTCCCTGACAACGGGTCTGTAACACCCCCACCGTCGCCCCCGTTGGAAGGGTGCCGATGGGCGCGCTACCCGACGCTCACTCACACAAACACACACATACACTAAGCGGAAGCATACATTCATAGATAATATACATACAAAAATACAGCAGAAATTAAAACTTTAAAGGAACAATAGCTGGACATACCATAACTCACATACATACATATAATCATTCAGCGAAAGCATAAAGCGAAAGATAAAAATGAAGAAATAACTTAATATATAAATATAATAACGTTTACATAACCCAAAATAATATCCAAAACCTTACAGATACATAAGACTACAGGAAAAACAAAAATCCAAAATACAGAAGCTGATCACAACACAAAACTTCTAACTTCTACGTGGATGACCTTGCAGATGCGCGACTCGAACAGAACCAAACCTGCCACCTGCACGGGAAGGAATGCTAAACGATAAAGCTTAGTGGGGAGAACACACAAGCAATATGGACGACCATTCACAATGGTCGTTAAGGCATACACACAAATAATGGCTAATGTGAACATTCATAATACATATATAATCAGGCTTGCATAGTAAAGGCATTAATTCGAAAACTCACAACCATAACCATATACTTATGTCGAGAATAGGCCAAAACAGACATAATGCAATACATGATACAAGTATCATCATGCAAAACTCCATACAATATCACATGCATATACCTACTATGGTATCAAATATCAGTACCTTACCGTGCGAAGTCACATGAGATTTACACATGCAATTGTCATATCCAAGTACCCATGCATTAACTGAAAACCCATTCAAATGCGACACAATTACCATATAATAACGTACCCAACTATCATGCTAAGAATACTAGCTATCTAACATGCTTTGACATGCCATACACACACACTAGCCAAAATCCAAAGGACAACATCCAAAGCACCACACTTCCGCTGCGCAACTCTAATACATAAAATATCATGCCGAAAACACTCCAATAGCAGAGATCGGAGACATAATCACATAACATCACATTCATAACATCGCCATGCGGCAAGTATAGTTAAATCTTACATACTTATAGCCACAACTGATCCGATTCACATGCTTATATACAATAAAACCATGCTTGAGTCACATACATAAATACATTAGTCGAATCACATTCAAAGCATTCTGAAACTTATAACACATCACATGACAAGTGCGGATAATCGTGTTAGATATAAAATCATGCTTACATAATACAGACATACATTCCAAAGCCCATAGTCACGTTCATATACATATAAACTGATTCCTCAAATCATTATCGTGCTCATTCGGATATCACATTCTTATAGTTATTTCAAAGCAAAACAAAACAATAAAGCACATGCTGACTCACAATAGTGGATAACGAGTGTATGAACAGTACTTTACGGGTACCAACCGGCCAAAGGGTACCTTACGGGTACGAATCGAAAAACAACATCATTTTCCACATTCAAAAACATTTTAACGAAAGGGGATCTTAAACAAGATCCATTCACACAAAAGGGTTCGCGAGGAACCAAACAGGGACCTGATCAGGGTCCAAACGTTCAAAGGGCTGCAGCTAAAGAGACTCTATTAGGCATGCCTAACTATCCACTAGACTGACTCTCGCAGGTCATGCGTAATACAAATCATGTCTCACATCATGGCACATAATTTAACATATTACATTCATATAATTCATATCATTGTCCATGCATAATACATCCAATTATATTAATATACTTCATAAAATAGTCTAGGTAATAACCTAAAGGCATCACAAGTTCAGAATTCAAACCTTGGAATCACAAAAGAAAACTCAATTTGGAAACTAGGGAGTGTCGCGATCACGACGGACGTCGCGATCGCGATAGAGGCGACTCGCCCCAGGTCGCGATCACGGCAACCTTCGCGATCTCGCGAGGGAACTATACATATCTCACTGTCGCGCTCGCGACAGTGAGCTGCTAGCCCGATCTATCGCGCTCGCGACAGAGGATCGCCAAATTTAAAACGGCAGTCAAGCGCTCTGTCGCGCTCGCCACATACGTCCCGCTCGCGACAGAGGCTCTGCTGTACGGCTCGGCAGCGAGCTCGGACGCGTGCGAGGGCTGCTTTTATCGAGCTTTGTCACGACCTCGCGATAATGTCGTGCTCGCGACAGAGTCATGAATTCCAACCCTTACACAAGAAATCTTGAGAAAAACCCAACTCCACAATGCCCAAATCTCAAACCAAACATCAAAACATCCACTTACCTCATCTCCAGCAAGCCACACATCATTGACAATATAAAACACAACATCCATACCAAGAATTCCAAATAAATCATGCCACTAACAATATCCATTTACACAATCTATAATAACAACACTATTCGTCATTCATCTCAATCGCACCCATGATAATATGCATTCATACATATGGTACATCATGCTTAGGTTACTCATGAGATCAACACATATTAATACTCATCCATATGTCATCCTTCACAAAGTTATATCTATTATTATTTACTAGTTAGATCACCAATCTTAATCATACTCATAAGTTTTCCCAAAGACAACTACTTATATAGTCATTTAATTACCCTAAACATGCATAATCAGCTGAGGGGAAGGGTAGGGGATTAATCCGAGTCAACCATGGGCTCAAAAATAAAGAAAAAAAGGCTTAAACAAGATTTTCTGTCGCGAGGTCGCGACCCTGTCGCGCTCGCGACAGAGGCTCACCTCAAGTACCTAAAAAGACTGCTTTACACCCATGACTTGTGTTGCCTAAACCAACCTCTAAACATCATTTTTAGCCAAACATTCCTTCTTAACAAATGTTCCCTAGAATGTTAATGTTAAAATACAACAATTTTCAGATCAAAATGACATCCAGAACTCCAGATATGACCTACACAACCTATACTGCTCAAACAACCCGACACAAATAGAGACACTACGGTTTTATCCAAATTTTAGGGTCTTAGAGCAAGAATTAGCCCAATGTAATTTCTAGGACTTTTAAAGGCATGGAAGGATGGTTCTAATGACTTAAGAATCACACGATTTGGAGGTCTAAAACTCTACTTATGACAAAAACAATACACGGAGGTCAAATAAAAACGGAACAGAATTGCCAAAACTCATGCTTTTCAATAACAACCCTCATATACATTTATCTCAATCAATAACATGGATTACTAATACATTTACCCAAATTAATTCATGCATAAACTCATATCAAAGCACTCAAATTTCTGAAAAACAAACACAACACAAACTCATGATCCAAGGAGAATTAGGCAAAGACAACTCAAACTCAAATGTAGAAATCAAAGCTCCCAAACACTTGCATGCACTTAAACACACTCCCAAACCTGGAATTGAAGCTTCACTCTTCAACCTTCAACAGCCCACTTTCTCTTTGCCTTTATTCTTCTTCTTGAAAGCCAAAGCTTGCACAAAACCAATACCCACAATTACTTTTCCAAAAACACCAACTTAAATAAAACCAAAGAAGAAGAAGAAGGAGAGGAAACAAAATCCAAACACAAGAACCCTAAAACCCCAATTTACCTCTTCAATCTTGCTCTACAATCCAACCAAAACAAACCAAGGATCTTGCAAGACACCAGCCAATAAGAAAGGAGATGGAGTAGAGGATGAACAAGGAAAAGAGAGAAGAAAACCGAGAAAGAGAGGAGAGAGGGACGTGAGGTAGATTTTCCTTTCCCTCTTTTCTCTTTCTTTTCCCTTTTCATTAATTGCTCCACCTACTGATTCCACTTGGCAACTTCCTATAGGACCAATAATCCCACTTTTGACTTATTCCTCCTTGCACCATACACAATACACACACTAACACCTCTTATAATAAGATCTTCAAGGCA
Organism: Excoecaria cochinchinensis; assembly: GCA_947683425.1. Taxonomy (NCBI): domain Eukaryota; kingdom Viridiplantae; phylum Streptophyta; class Magnoliopsida; order Malpighiales; family Euphorbiaceae; genus Excoecaria; species Excoecaria cochinchinensis. The sequence continues at coordinate 24,275,457 of CANTUQ010000146.1, forward strand.
CCAAACTTAAGTCACACCCTAACATTTTCTTATAAACCACTTATCTTCCAAGGCACCATACCTCCCAACCCACACTATAAAACCTCTTAACCCACTTATATCCTACTTCCATACACTACAAGCACACTCTAACATTTCTCTTCTTAACATACTTAATTAATTATTTTGCAATTAAATCCTTATTATCCAATTTTCCTCAAGCATAAATTACTGAAATACCCTTAAATTCCCGACTTAGCATGTAAATTCCGACCAGGCCTATTTTGGGTTGTTACAGGGTCTAACTCATCACGAGCATAATGACTGATTGGGTCTCCATTTGATATACCATAAGGTACGAGGCTTGGGCTGGTGATTATCCTTAACACTTCCCCACATTGAGTGAACATAGGGTCGTGCTTCGGGAAAGCACCGGGGTTAAGAAAGGGACCAAACTAGCATAGATCTAAGGCTCTAATGATATGCAACGCAATTTCGAAAAGGGATGAAAATTTTAAATTAAAACTCAATTGTAAATTTTAGCCAAGGTACTTTCGAAGGGAAGTCTCTTAGATCCCCAGTGGAGTCGCCACTGTGACGTGCGCCGAATCCCGGGTCGCCCCGAATGCCCGCCTTTAGGGCGATCGAGAGAGGTTCATAAAACTTGTAAGAAATTACAAGTTTGTCCATTTTGGGCAACAAGAAGGTTTCTTGGAGTCGCCACCCAATAGAACATTGAAAAAGGTCATTTAGCATCAGTGAGCCTAAGACAGCACTGCTATGTCCATTTTGCAAGCTAGAGGGGTCTTGGAGGCCCCATCCTAATAGAACATTAGGATGGCCCTCTTGCCTCGTGGAGCCTAAGACTATGCAAGTTAAAGCCTTTTTACGGGACATAAGAGGTGTCTTGAAAGTCCCATTCCAATGGAACATTGAAATGGTCCTCTCGCCTCGTTGAACCCAAAGACCAGAGATGGTTCGGGACTTCCCATTTATTCATACCTTGATTATAATTGAGTTTTGAATTTAGCGTTTCATCCCACTTCTCATTCAATTTTAATGCAATTTAATTAAAGCGCATGTCAATCACATAAAGAAAGCGGTAGATAAAGTAAATAAAAGCGCATGAAAATAAATTACAACAAAACTAGGGGCGGAATACAACCCCCATTGGTAAATAAAATACAATTCATACATAAATTGGGCTATTTATTAAAGATGAGGACATTGGTCCTCTCATGCATAATTAAAGAAAACAATTTTAAAGTGACAATTTATTTTGGATGAAAAAGCTAGGACATTGGTCCCCTTTTTATTTAGAAAAAAATCAAATTAATTAATACAAATATTTTTGTGATTTTTTAATTAACGAGTATAAAAATAGATCTACTTATTACAAATTACATAAAAACAAAATAATGAAAGCAAAGTAATGAAAATAATAAAAAAAAATTAACAAATCAACTCCCAAATGGATCTTCAAATCTTCATGGGCTCCCACTTGCCATTAAAAAAACTCAGACATGAAAAATAAATATTAAAAACATAAATAAATGTGATGTTAGTAATAAAAAATTAATTAAACATATAACATATGAAAATAAATCAAAATGAAAAAAATATATCATGCATGATGAATTAATTAAATGACATAATAAAATAAGCAATTTAATAAATTAACAATTCAAAAATTCAACATGCATAAAAAACATAAAATAATAACAATAGAATTCAGCATGCATAAAAGCATGTAAAACAATAATAAAAATCCAACAAATCATGGCAATAAACAAGGATAACAAAAGAAATAATACTAGTGATGGTAGTAATAATAGATAATAACAATAATAATAATAATAGATATAAAGTAATAACAATTACAATTATAATAATAATAACAATAATAATAAACAATAATATGAACAATTAAATGAACATGCAAGAATAATAAGAAATGGTAAAATAACAAAACATGTTAAAACATGTTAACAATGATAATACTAATAATAATAATAGTGATAATCAACATAATCAAACAATTAAATAAGCACACAAGAATAAAAATAATAATATGAACAATTAAACAAGCATACAAGAAATAAGAAATAAAAAAAAATAGATCTAAGAGAATTTACATCTTAGCTAATTAATTGTAAACAAAAAATTAAATTAAAAAATTAAATCAAGAATTGAGCCAAGAATGCTTACCCTCAAAATTTAGCTTGATGAAATGAAAGTAAGATCCAATTCCTTGTCTTGATTGTAAGAATATATTGGAAAATATAAAATATTGAAAATGAATTTTTACTCAAGAACAAATAATTGATTTATTTGTCTCAAAGTAAAAAATTGTTAAATGAAAAGAAGAAAATTCCCAAGAGCAAAAATTATTCTTTTTTGCCTTAAGAATTAACTTGGAAAGATCCTTTAGAAATTGAGAGAATTTGTTTTTGAGAGAAGAAAGAAGAACAAAATAAAAATCCCCCCAAATTCTCACTAAAAAAACCATTTTATATTTCCAATTAAAATCAAATTTTTAATGGCAAAATAAATATAATTGAATTCTAATAACAGCCAAAAACTGAAGAATTTGGATAGTTAGAAGATAAAAGGGTTTTAGAATTAAATTATGCAAAAAAAATGAGTTAAAAACACTTAAAGATGAAGAAAAATGGAAATCGGCAGCTGGAAGGGCGAACGGGTGCGACAGGGGGCGAGAGATGCCTGTCAGCGCGCCCGACGGGCGTCTCCCGCACGCAGCAGCGCACGGGATGCCCTTGGCATCGCCCACGCACATGGGCGACGTCCAGCTCATCGCCTACGCAGCAGCGCGCGCCCTGCGCTGCCGCAGCCCGACATTCGTGCGAATATTTTTTTTTCAAATTTTCAATAAAACACAAAAAATTAAAAACTCACTTTTTTACCCCAAAATAATTTTCTAAAATATTTTTAAAATACATTTTTTAAAACATTTTTAAAATACATTTTTATTCATTCCTAACAAATCAAAACGACAAGGAAATTATCACTTCCAACTTTCATTTTGCCTATAAATCGGCACACTTAATTTTATCATTGGGTAATCCTGATCTAGGCTGCTTGGGACCCGGTGTCTACACTCTCTAATATATAAGGATCTCCATAGGCTTCTCCTTTAGGCTTATTCTTTCCAGCTTCAACCATATAACCCAATCCCTTTCTATCTTTTTGCCCCCTTGTGGTGATGGGTGCCTGAAGCCCTTGTGAATTCTTTCCTAAATCGGCTCCTGGGAGGAAGTTCATCTTTTTCATCATATTAATGACCTGAGGGCTCCCCACTAAATCAACCTCTTCATATATCATGGCCATATGGAATCTATTAAAAGCTTGGTTAGAAATCCTGAAGACCGACACTTGATTATCACTGGCCGCCTTAATGGTCACAATTTGGCCCTCATGGGGGATTTTGATCATTTGGTGGAGGGTAGATGGAACCCCTCCCAACTTATGATACCATGGCCTCCCTAGTAGCGCAGTGAAGTTGGCCAGAAAAGGCAGGATAACGAATTCAGCTTTAGTCTCAATTGTCCAACTTTTCACCTATGCCTTGAAAGTCCTAGCGGCTTGCCTCCTCGAATTAACGTAGGCGCCCATCGCGCAGCGAGCGCAAAAGGCGACGCTCAGCGTCGCCGATGCTGCGCGTCGCTAAAGGCGCGCGCAGCATCGCGCACGCTGAGCGCCGCACGGAGCGCTCGTGCGCGAGCGCCAGCGCGCGAGCTTCGCGCGGAAGCCCGCCTCGCCGCGTGAGTGCCCGTCGCTCTATAGCGACGGGCGGCGTCCCTCTGGCGACGGTCTTCAGGCCGTCGGTATAGGGTCTGTTACCCTATTTTCCTTTTTTTCAGCTTTTTTCCGATTTTTTCACCCAAAAATCCGTTTTTATCCCAAAATTAAGGGTTTTTGACTTCAAATAAAATTCCAAAATATTTTTTATAGATTATTAATTAATAAAACTTGATTTTATCCCCAAAAATAAAGGAATTTGAATAAAATTAGGTTTGTTTTCCTTAATTAAATTAGGGCAACATTTCCTATCTTTTAAATAGTTTAGGATGAAATCAAAAGAGGGGAGCCTCCACATTTTTGAGACCTAATTTTCCTGAATTCCTCTCTTCTATTTTCTCTTCAAAATTTCAGATTTTCTCTTTTTAATTAATAAGGTTTAATTGAAATTGAAAGATTAATTTTCAATTGTTAATTATTCCAATTAATTTCTTTGTTTTTGCTCCATAAACACAAGAAATTAATCATCATTTTGACATCAATCTCTTTTTAATTTTAAGCATACAAATCAATTCCTTTGTTTTTCTCCATAAACAAAGAGAATTAATTTTATTGCCGAATTATTTTTTCAAGCAGTTTTCCGGAAAATCATCACTTTTCCTTCATCAAATCCAATATTCTGAGGGTAAATATTCTTTGCTCCATTTCTATTTTATTTTATTTTTATTTAATTTATTCATGTATATTTTAATATTTTTATTGATTTATTTATTGTTTTAATTTATTCATTTGTTGTATTGATTTTATATTCGTTCTATTTAATTGTTTATACATGACATGATTTTTATTCACATAAATATTGATTGTTTATTAATTCCTAACATGTAAATAATTTATTTTGATTCCTCATTATTTTTAACATGCAAATAATTAATTAATTTAAATTAATCTTTTTGCTATGTAAATGGTTTGTATTAATCATGAACACATCAATTAACCTTGTTATATATCATTATTATTTTCCTCATTCCTTTGTTTACTAATTTTATCATTGTTACATGATTTTATTATCATTTGTTTATTTATTCATTCATTATTTTTCACTTATCATCATTATTTTCATCATGTTCATATTTTCATGTACTAATTAACTAACATGTTTTATTTTATTTTCATCACATCATTTAATCATTTATCACATATAATGCATGTTTCTCATTTTATTTTGGTTTGTTAATATTTTTGATTCCATTATCATTCTTTTCATATCATCTTATTTTATTTTAATTTGTTATTCATTATTTTGTATGTTTAATTGATTTAATCACTAACGTTGTTTTAATTGTATTTTGTTTTTATGTCTAAACTCATTTTTTCCGCTTGGGCATTTTTGCGAGCACATCGGGAGGTCGAAAAAGGCTCGTTGGGTTTGTAATATTTTATTTAATTTTGCCATATAATTTTCTTGTAAAATTCTTTATTTAGGCTCGCTAGAAAGAAAATCACAAAAACATTTTTATTAATTAACTTGACATTTGTTTTCTAAATAAAAGGGGACCAATGTCCTAGTTTTTCATACCCAAATAAATCATCACCTCAAAATTGTTTCATAATTAATATGCATGCGAGGACCAATGTTCTCACTATTAATTAATAACCCGTTTTATGCATGTATTTCACTTTTATAAAATGGGAGTTGTATTCCGCTCCTAGTGTTATTGTAATTTATTTTTTGAATGCTTTATTTGGATTTTGCTTTACATTTACCGCTTTTGATGTGAATAAATGCGCCTTTAATTTTAAATTGCATTGTGTGGAAAGTTGATGAAACAATGAATTCAAAACTTAATTATAATATTAATCAAGGTATAAATAAATGAGAAGTCCCGAACCTGCTCTGGTCTTTGGGCTCAAGAGGTTAGAGGTTATCCTCCAAAATACTTCTTGGGTCACGAGACTTTAGCGCTAATCCTAGGCCTCATGGCCCAACATGGATACTAAGCGCAAGTCTTAGGCTCTCCGAGGCGAGAGAAACTTTCCCAATGTTCTATTGGGTGGCGACTCCATGAAACCTCCGTGTTGCTCAACATAGACGCACTTGTGATTTATCGCAAGCTGTTGACGGACCCGCAAATGCCCCGATCGCCCACGTGCGGGCGGTCCAAAAGGGCGGCGCTCGGGATCCGGCGCGCGTCACAGTGGCGACTCCACTGGGGACGTACTCGAGACTTCGATTCGAAAGTACCTTGATTAAAAATCATAATTGAGTTTTAATTTAAAATTTTCATCTTCTTTCAAAACTGCATTGCATCTCATTAGAGCCTTAGAATACGCTAGTTTGGTCCCTCTTTTAGCCCCGGTGCGTTCCTGAAGCACCTCCTCATTTTCACTCAATTTGGGGAAGTGTTAAGGATAATCACCAGCCCAAGCCACGTACCTCAATGGTATATCAAAATGGTGACCCGATCGGTCGCTACGCTCGTGATGAGCTAGACCCGTCGGCAGGGATCATGCTTGGGTAGCCTTAAAGTAACATCTCCCTTGTCCAAAGCTCATATAATGGCCATAGCTACTTTCCACAGGTGATATGAACCCTAATTCCATGCTTGCTGTATGGATCCTCATGTATTGGGTGAGTCCAGATGTCTCGCTTGGTAACCTAGCCAAAGGCTTCCATGCCCCGGTAGGGCCATGTCGAAATTTGTGGAACGTCTAAATATATGACGATCACTATCCATCCGCTTGTACATTAGTATAGGAGTGTTACGATGTCGGTTTTTCACCGCACACCATACGCATCCATTGGGTTCTCCGCTAACCCATGGATTGGACCCACCTAGGAAAGAGACCGCATTACCTCGTGTGTGGGAGTAATAAGGTTGGAAGGCTTTACTTGCTTGCATGTGATTGTAAATGTTGCATAGCTCACTATCATGCATTGTATATGTCATTCATGCATCATCCTAACAATCTAATTTTTTCAGCCATCATAGATTCATCTAAGTGGACTAGAGGTTCCGACAGTCGGCTAGTAAGGACAAATTTGCTCTTTGAGTTGCTAGAATTTGTGTCTGACGGGGATTCTGAGCTACTCTCATCCCGTGAGTCCTCTCTAAAATTATCAATGGCAGAATTACCACGGGAGACTGGTGCGTTGACAATACAGGACCTAAATAAGAGGCTCGGCGATTTTGAAAGGAAGATGTTAACCATGATGGAAAATATCGCCTCTCAAGTAGTATCAAATTCCAAGCAACTGCCTACAGCCCCTTCTGTTAAACCATTTGAATCACCTGTCAAGGAAGAGACTCCTATAGCATTCACTACAGCACAACAGCCAGATTTTGAGCTCAGAGCAACGACACTTTTTGAGCACAAGAAGACCCTTGATGAGAAGGGTGATATCATGGGAGAGGAAGAGGATGAACCAATAATTCCATGGACTATCATGAATGAAGTACCCGAGGGAGAGGATAGTACAGTAAAGGAGATAGAACGAGGGGTTAAAAACCGTAAAACTCAGACCATGGCGATTATGGAGAATTTAGTTGTGGTGCCACCTACTAGACAACAGTCTGCTGCTCTTACCGAATTGCAAGAAGAGTATGATTCGCCTAAGGAAGTGCACCTACCACCAAATGGACCTGGAGGAGAGTCACCCGTTGCTATATCACCCGAGCGAAAAGGCAAAGGGCATGTTTCAGAGAATGACCTTCTAGCAGTGACACGGGGCCTGAAGAGAAGGATGGATGTCCTCGAAGAAGAAATTTCAAAGTCTAAACTTGCAATTACCCTGGCTGCCCGGGAGGAAGTCTCTATGGACCTAAAGAATGGGAGTCAACCGGATAGGTGTGACATCTGTGCCGGCACTCAAGGGATAAAGGAAGCATCAACGGTTAGAACAATTCAGAAAGGTCATCTCAGCATGGACGAATCTTTTCCTCAAGTAGGGGATGGGGACCTGCGCTCATGGTTAGCTAACCCAGCCAGAAATCGAGGGCATAGGAAATGTCGTCGGCACGCTAGATATCTGAGGAGTGATAGCCAAACCCCAAAGTTTCATGTACAGGACCTTGTTATTGGCAAGCAACCGATCGCCCTTGAAGGAGGGGGCAACGTCATTGAGGGTAATAATCAGGAAAGCTCAAGTCTCGACGATAACAGCGTAGGGGGTGTTGGGACTACTAAGGTTCCAAACATAGGAACTACTCAAGGCTCTTATACCATTTGTGAAAAGCCTTTATCTGAGCTCCTTTTCTATTTCATCGATAAAGGGAAACTACAACCGAAACCTGCAAGGCTTGCCAAGAGCCAAGGATTCCCTAGTCACCGATCGAATTTATATTGTGCCTACCATCAGCATACTGGGCATAAGACTGATAGATGCCGAATTCTAAAAAAGCTTATTCAAGGTCTCATTGATGAGGAAAGGATGGGGCAAGAGAATGGTTCCCGGGGGTGATAGACTGTCGGCTACAGCATCCATGTTGGCGAGAAAGAAAAGATGTTAGCTATTTAGATGCTCTATTTATTTTTGAACTATCTAATGATGATGTTTTAACTCTACTTTTATAAAATAAAAGGAATGCTTTTGTGTTTTTGTTTATTTGTGTGATGTTTCTTGTGATTTCACTGTGCATAATCATGATTGACATTTATTCAATTAATGCTATTTCGTTTAATCCCAGAACTTGGGAGAACCCAAAGAAAATCTTGATAGCATATGTTATGACTCTTGAAGAGAGATTGAAACTTGAGAGAATTAAAAAAAAATGAAATAAAAAAGTCTTTGCCTGGACCAGTGAAGACATGGTAGAAGATGATTATGAAGCCACTAAGCATGCTATGCCAAAATCATGGACAGGTGCCACAGAAGCTCAGAAGACTCAAGCCCAAGTGGGTAGAAATGGTTGAAAGGAGAGATCCGCAAGTAGAAACAAGACCTAATTTCTTTTTTGAAACACAAAGCCGAACTAGGTTGGCCAATGGCATCCCGATGGTTAAAAAGAAAAGTGCGTGTATGTGTAAACTTCAGGATTTGAGCAAAGCTTGCTAAAAGAAGGAAAATTTGTGGCCAAGCTTTATCCAAATCTCGCGGGTATACACATACCTGCACCGTGTCACTCTATTTAACTACTGAAAGGAACCAGAAGACTGATTCGCAAGTTATCCACCCAGTTAATTCATGTAAAGGATGTGCAGTACGAGAGGAAAGCCAATGACATGCAGTTGAGATGCTAGATAGGAAAAGGCCAAGAAGATTATGAAGGAGACCCATGTAGGGGCTTGCAATCAAAAATCTTTACACGTATCACACTTTATTCCTCGAGGCATGGGGTAAAAGCAATACATGTCGAAGCACTTAAATCTTAAAGGGCAATCATGGGAACGATGCTACAGCGGCTAAACACATCAGACAATACCGGGACAGTCATAGAAACAGTTTTGCAGCAGCTAAGCACATCAGACCAAAATAGGTTATGGGATTACTATTGCAATCATATCGATCAAGAAATAATTTACTTAATTATTCGGGAAGAAAGTCAGAAAGCACCTACTGGAAATAGTGAGATTTGGTATTCAGGAAAATAAGACCAAGTATTCCGGATGAACGAAGTAAATTCAGGCTAGCAAACGAAGACTTGTTTGTTCTTGAAAAGTCATTATCCCAAGGAGCAGCGTTTCGACAAACAGTAAAGGAAGCAAGTTCGATGAAGCAGTCAACCTCAACAAACCCGAGAAGGTCCATGGCAAAGACTAAAAATCAAAAGAAGAGAATAAATGCCCCGCGGGTCGAAAACCGAAAAAAGGCGGCCTTGCTAAAATTGGGCGCCTCGTCAGGGTGAAAACCGAAAAAAGGCACTCTGGTCAAAAATTAGAGGCTCGAGAGAAAATATCCAATCAGGAAAACCCGAGAGGGCAGATTGGAAACAGGAGTCTGATGCTTTCAAGATCCATTCTGAGATTAAACGTAATTTTGCATTTTGAATCTATGTTAAATGGTGATCATGTACGGAAAAATCATACCAAAATGCACACAATCTTTGCAAATGCATAAAGCAGAAGTAGTTTTAACTCATCATTTCCTAGTTCTTTTATAAAAAGAAAGATGTCATTCATTATTGAGTGTATAAAATCTAACTGGCTATACTTTGCTTCTACTCTCGCCGACTAGGTGCTTAGGCCGTTGAGTTTTATTATCTACCAGAAGGTTATGTATCATTTTTTTTCGCAGGCACTTATGGAAGCAAGGATGTAGTCTCTGACCCACAATATGACAATTTTGGGAAAGCAATTGTGTCCAGGAGTTGTGGTACTCAGGAGTGAAAGCCGAAGACAAGATACTGATGAAGCCTTGACAATAGTTCTAATTTTTCAAGTCGTAAAAAAAAAAAAAAAAAAAAAAAAACCGTTAGAGTGAAAACCGTAACTGGCGCTCTAAGCAAAAATTAGGCAAAAGGATAGGGTGAAAACCTGAAAACAGGCAGTCTGTCCTTCAAAAAAAAGAAGAAAGAGAAAAGCCGCTGGATTGGGTTGGGTCCATTCCAGGCAAAAAAAAAAAAAAATAAGGCACAGGGTTATGTGAAAATCCACAAAGGACGCATCTCCCACTAAGAAAAGCTAGTGTGAAAATCCACAAGGGACGCACTACCTTCAAATAATGACTACAGGTACAGGATGAGAATCTCACAATCCCAAAGGGCATGAAATTCAAAAGCAGCTCAAAAGGCATCAATTATATCGCAAATTGCAGCTAGCCCGGCTATCATCTTCAAGTTCACATAGATGAATTTTTATCCTGCATTCATGCATGACTCATGCATTTCACTTGCATGCTCACCATTCCTGCATAGTTTAGTTTCCTTATTTTGCAGAAAGAAAGGCTTGATGCGGACACCGGCCAAAGCCGAGTGATGACATCGATCAAAACATATATCCAAGCCTCAATTCAATCATCAATCCAGACATCGATCAAATCATCAATCCACATACCAGCTTAATCATCAATCCAAGCACCATCCGATGACCTCTCAGGGGGCAATCAACAAAAGACTTCTCAGGGAGCAGCAAATCGAAGACTTCTCAGGGAGCAGCAAATCAAAGAAGGCCGTTAGAGATGAAAACCGTAACTGGCTCTCTAAGCAAAAGTTAGGCCAAAAGGCAGGGTGAAAACCTGGAAATAGGCAGTCTGCCCTACAAAAAAAAATAAATATAAAATAAACAAAAGCCGCTGGATTGGGTTGGGTCCATTCCAGGCAAAAGTTAGGCAAAGGGTTGTGTGAAAATCCCATAAGGGACGCATTTCCCGCAAAGAAAAGCTAGTGTGAAAATCCACAAGGGACGCACTACCTTTAAAACAATGACGTTCAATGCCTAGAGCGATAAGGCGGCGTTACTTCAGATGATCTTCTTTCAATCAGGTAACATACAACACAGAACATAAAACAGAATCCCGGGTAAATGATCATTGACCAGGGGGGCAAGGATATATACCGGACGTCTCTTTCAGAAAACTTGTCGACGATCCTCAGGTTTCAGGGGGCATTGTAGAGCAGGAAGGCTACAACCTCAGCGAATCATGGACCACCTAGGGCACAGTCTATACATTGTTGCAAGCATTTGCATTCCATATCATGCACACGTGATTTCTTGTATATTCCTATGCATACAATCTTGCAGGAGAAATCGGCGGGGGACACCAACAAAAGCCGAGTGACGACACTAGTCCAAACATCTAAAGGAGCACAGTTCCAAAATTCATAGCGGTTAGCACGATGGCGGCACTACCCACAAGAGGTTAGCACGACCACGGCACTACCAATTCACAGCGGTTAGCACGATGGCGGCACTACCCACAAGAGGTTAGCACGACCACGGCACTACCAATTCACAGCGGTTAGCACGATGGCGGCACTACCCACAAGAGGTTAGCACGACCACGGCACTACCAATTCACAGTGGTTAGCACGATGGCGGCACTACCCACAAGAGGTTAGCACGACCACGGCACTACCAATTCACAGCGGTTAGCACGATGGCGGCACTACCCACAAGAGGTTAGCACGACCACGGCACTACCAATTCACAGCGGTTAGCACGATGGCGGCACTACCCACAAGAGGTTAGCACGACCACGGCACTACCAATTCACAGCGGTTAGCACGATGGCGGCACTACCCACAAGAGGTTAGCACGACCACGGCACTACCAATTCACAGCGGTTAGCACGATGGAGGCACTACCCACAAGAGGTTGGCACGACCACGGCACTACCAATTCACAGCGGTTAGCACGATGGCGGCACTACCCACAAGAGGTTGGCACGACCACGGCACTACCAAAATTCACAGCGGTTAGCACGATGGCGGCACAACCCACAAGAGGTTGGCACGACCACAACATTACCAGCTACAACCAAAAGACAGCAACAGCTATCATTATAATTCCATCAAGCAGGAAGACGGCCGACTCAGGTACGTGTCTCTTTCCTTTTCTTCTTTGAGTTTAGGCTCACCTAGACACTAGTGTACTAGATTCCCCTAAACTGGGGGCAACTGTAGACACCGGGTCCTGAGTCAGCCTAGATCGAAGTTACCCAATGATGATAATTGCCTTCACAGGCTTAAAAGGTTAAAAGTGATGGTTTTCTCGTCAAATTTGCATTTTAGAGTGAAAAATTAGAAAATAATAAAAAAATATTTAAAAAATTAATTTTGAAAAATTGGGGCTTAAAATTATGGTGTTTTTAGTCAATTTAAAATTTAGAAAAAAAAAAATAAAAAAAAAAATAAAAAAAAAAATAAAAATAAAAATTTTTCGGACCGCGGGTGTCGGGCGCGGCAGCGCGCAGGCGCGCTGGCGCCCAGCTCGCAGGCGCCTGGGCGCCCAGCGCGCAGGCGCCCATCGCGCAGCGAGCGCAAAAGGCGACGCTCAGCGTCGCCGATGCTGCGCGTCGCTAAAGGCGCGCGCAGCATCGCGCACGCTGAGCGCCGCACGGAGCGCTCGTGCGCGAGCGCCAGCGCGCGAGCTTCGCGCGGAAGCCCGCCTCGCCGCGTGAGTGCCCGTCGCTCTATAGCGACGGGCGGCGTCCCTCTGGCGACGGTCTTCAGGCCGTCGGTATAGGGTCTGTTACCCTATTTTCCTTTTTTTCAGCTTTTTTCCGATTTTTTCACCCAAAAATCCGTTTTTATCCCAAAATTAAGGGTTTTTGACTTCAAATAAAATTCCAAAATATTTTTTATAGATTATTAATTAATAAAACTTGATTTTATCCCCAAAAATAAAGGAATTTGAATAAAATTAGGTTTGTTTTCCTTAATTAAATTAGGGCAACATTTCCTATCTTTTAAATAGTTTAGGATGAAATCAAAAGAGGGGAGCCTCCACATTTTTGAGACCTAATTTTCCAGAATTCCTCTCTTCTATTTTCTCTTCAAAATTTCAGATTTTCTCTTTTTAATTAATAAGGTTTAATTGAAATTGAAAGATTAATTTTCAATTGTTAATTATTCCAATTAATTTCTTTGTTTTTGCTCCATAAACACAAGAAATTAATCATCATTTTGACATCAATCTCTTTTTAATTTTAAGCATACAAATCAATTCCTTTGTTTTTCTCCATAAACAAAGAGAATTAATTTTATTGCTGAATTATTTTTTCAAGCAGTTTTCTGGAAAATCATCACTTTTCCTTCATCAAATCCAATATTCTGAGGGTAAATATTCTTTGCTCCATTTCTATTTTATTTTATTTTTATTTAATTTATTCATGTATATTTTAATATTTTTATTGATTTATTTATTGTTTTAATTTATTCATTTGTTGTATTGATTTTATATTCGTTCTATTTAATTGTTTATACATGACATGATTTTTATTCACATAAATATTGATTGTTTATTAATTCCTAACATGTAAATAATTTATTTTGATTCCTCATTATTTTTAACATGCAAATAATTAATTAATTTAAATTAATCTTTTTGCTATGTAAATGGTTTGTATTAATCATGAACACATCAATTAACCTTGTTATATATCCTTATTATTTTCCTCATTCCTTTGTTTACTAATTTTATCATTGTTACATGATTTTATTATCATTTGTTTATTTATTCATTCATTATTTTTCACTTATCATCATTATTTTCATCATGTTCATATTTTCATGTACTAATTAACTAACATGTTTTATTTTATTTTCATCACATCATTTAATCATTTATCACATATAATGCATGTTTCTCATTTTATTTTGGTTTGTTAATATTTTTGATTCCATTATCATTCTTTTCATATCATCTTATTTTATTTTAATTTGTTATTCATTATTTTGTATGTTTAATTGATTTAATCACTAACGTTGTTTTAATTGTATTTTGTTTTTATGTCTAAACTCATTTTTTCCGCTTGGGCATTTTTGCGAGCACATCGGGAGGTCGAAAAAGGCTCGTTGGGTTTGTAATATTTTATTTAATTTTGCCATATAATTTTCTTGTAAAATTCTTTATTTAGGCTCGCTAGAAAGAAAATCACAAAAACATTTTTATTAATTAACTTGACATTTGTTTTCTAAATAAAAGGGGACCAATGTCCTAGTTTTTCATACCCAAATAAATCATCACCTCAAAATTGTTTCATAATTAATATGCATGCGAGGACCAATGTTCTCACTATTAATTAATAACCCGTTTTATGCATGTATTTCACTTTTATAAAATGGGAGTTGTATTCCGCTCCTAGTGTTATTGTAATTTATTTTTTGAATGCTTTATTTGGATTTTGCTTTACATTTACCGCTTTTGATGTGAATAAATGCGCCTTTAATTTTAAATTGCATTGTGTGGAAAGTTGATGAAACAATGAATTCAAAACTTAATTATAATATTAATCAAGGTATAAATAAATGAGAAGTCCCGAACCTGCTCTGGTCTTTGGGCTCAAGAGGTTAGAGGTTATCCTCCAAAATACTTCTTGGGTCACGAGACTTTAGCGCTAATCCTAGGCCTCATGGCCCAACATGGATACTAAGCGCAAGTCTTAGGCTCTCCGAGGCGAGAGAAACTTTCCCAATGTTCTATTGGGTGGCGACTCCATGAAACCTCCGTGTTGCTCAACATAGACGCACTTGTGATTTATCGCAAGCTGTTGACGGACCCGTAAATGCCCCGATCGCCCACGTGCGGGCGGTCCAAAAGGGCGGCGCTCGGGATCCGGCGCGCGTCACACAGACCCTGAAGACTATTCCAAAGAGAACTCTAATCTTTCTTCCCAATCTGAACCTGATGCAGGCATTAACTCTGGTGATGAATTTCTAATGAGTTATCCGTCGGATGCCCTAAACCTCCCGGATGACTCAATAATGGCTGTAAAAACTCAAATGGTTAGGATGAAGCATGAATGCAGTGCAATGCATGGCCGTGAGTCATGAAGCATTTACAACCACATGCGAGCAAGTAGACCCTTCTAACCTTTTAACTCCCGTACACGAGGTCAATTGGATCTTTCCTAGGTGGGCTTAATTCATGGGTCAACAGGGGACCCGATGAACGTGCATAGTGCAAAAAAAAAATCCGACAGCATAACGTCTCTCAAAATGCGTAAACATATGAGTTTTGGCCATTATGTATTTAAACAATTCAATCGAATTAAGGTGACCCCACCGAGGCATGAAAGGCTTTGATGGAAGACCACTTAATTCATTTAATTTTGGTCAATACATGACGACCAACATGACAAGCATTGTATTACGGTTCATCTCACTTAGGAGAAGTATCTGTTGCCATTATATGAGCTTTAATCAAGGTGATGATACTTTAGGGCTACCCAAGCATTGTCCCTGCCAATGGGTTTAGCTCATCATGAGCATAACTATCGATTGGGTCTCCATTTGATATACCAAAAGGTACTAAGCTTGGGCTGGTGATTATCCTTAACACTTCCCTACATTGAGTGAACATAGGGTCATGCTTCGGGAACGTACCAGGGTAGAATAAGGGTACAAACTAGCATAATTCTATGACTCTAAAATGATGCAATGCAATTTTTGAAAAGAGATAGAATTTTAGGTTTTTAAAAACCCAATTATACATTTAACCAAGGCACTTTCAAAGCAAAGTCACAAAGTCCCCAGTGGAGTCGCTACTGTAATGCATGCCAAACCCCGCTCGGCATCTGGATTGCTCTCGGGAGTCCGCTTTTAGGACTCGAGACTAGATGGAGATTCATTAAAACTTGTGAAAACTGATCACTTTGCAATGGATAGGGATTCACCCCCATTCTATTACTTCGCAATGGAGGGCGCTTGTTGGGTATCACAAGGTAGGTATCACGGAGTCACCACCCAATAAAATATTAGAAAATAAATTCTAACCTTATGAGGCCAAAACCAGATAGAGTTCGGGACCTCACTCTTATTTAAACCTTTGGTTAATTTTATATGGCTGAGTTTTTAAAGTCAATTATTTTATCTCTC
Source organism: Excoecaria cochinchinensis (assembly GCA_947683425.1). Lineage (NCBI taxonomy): Eukaryota > Viridiplantae > Streptophyta > Magnoliopsida > Malpighiales > Euphorbiaceae > Excoecaria > Excoecaria cochinchinensis. Next base: position 24,291,671 of record CANTUQ010000146.1, read on the forward strand.
TTCTCACACGATTTATGCAAGTAAATTAAAGCGCATTACACGCACATAGAAAAGCAATAAAACAATAAATAAAATATAATTACAATTGTCCAAAAAATCAATGCGAAATCCATAATAGTGATAGAATGAAATACATACATTAATCGGGACATTTATTTAGATGAGAACATTGATTCCCAACTGCTTATTTTACGAAAAAAATAAAGAGTTCTCAAACCAATTTTAGGAAAAAGGAAGAAGTGATCCCATTTTTGATGAAAACAAGGACCTTTCTTTTAATGTGTCATTTTTGGGATGAATACCAAGACATTGGCCCAGTTTTATTAACAAATATCTAATTTTAGTAGAAACATTTTGTGTGGTGGTTCTTTTTAAGTGCGGTCGAAAGCCTTTATTATTACAGACCTCAAGTAAATAGAAAAAAATAAAATAGTAATTAATACATACCTCGAATAATAAATAAATCATAAACTATTTACCTCGATCGTGCTTTGCCTAACCTCATAGACGAGCCACATGCTCCTCACGGTTGCAGTCATGGCAGAAAATGATACTGGTCAGTAACGGATTAAATTAAATTAAATGATATATAAATAAATAAATAATTGGATGAAATAAATTGAGAAAAATAATTAATCTAATATAGCGGAAATAAAATAAACTGATAGAATTAACAAATTAATAAATATAAAACACAAATGACATAATTATAATAATCACTAACAATAAATATAATAATTATAGTAATAATAATGATAACAAATAATAACAGTGAAAATAACATTCATTACACAATAATAATAATAATAATAATAATAATAATAATAATAATAATAATAATAATAATAATAATAATAATAATAATAATAATAATAATAATAATGATAATGATGATGATGATGTTAATAATAATAATAATAATAATAATAATAATAATAACAATAATAATAATAATAATAAACACAATAATACTAATATAATAATAATAATAATAATAATAATAATAATAATAAAACACAATAATAATAATAATAATAATAATAATAATAATAATAACAACAATAATAATCATAATATAAAATAATAATAATAATAATAAAACACAATAGTACGAATAATAATAATAATAATATAAAATAATAAAAAAGGGGCTAACCAGATTTCCTCATCGGAGCCTCGCCGAACTCTGCCGTTGGTGACTCTGCCGCCGCCGGAAGGTAGATTGAGACGCCAGGAGTCCATCGCTAGTGACCATGCGCCGAGAAGCCTCACCGGTTCATCGAAAACGCCGACGGTGGGCCTGCCTTCACCTCCTTCGATCTCCTTCTCGTCGACGAGTGGGGACGATCGGTGACCGTCAGAAGAATCGTCTAGTTCTCCGCTACCGTCCGGTGTCGCACGTGTGACGATCGGTCGCCGTGGCTCGCCGAAAATGGTGTCGGACACTAGCGTTTTCCTCCTCCTTCTCCGCTCTTCGCTGGCGAGTGAGAGCAGTCGACCTTCGCTATTCAACTTGCCTCTCTTTCTTCTATCATCCGGCGTGGCACATACAGCGGTCCGTCGCCGTGGGTGGCCGGCACTGCCTCCTCCTTTTCCCTCTCTTCTTCCTTTTCGGCGCTTCTTACTGTCCCTCTCCTCTTTCTTTGCTTGGCTCTTCTTTGTTTTCTATTTCTTTTTTTTTTTGTTTTTCTCTCTGCCTAGTTCCCTCTCTTTCAAAATGCCAACCCCCCTCCAAATGAAAAGTCTTTCTTATTTATTTTTCCCTTTCTTCTCAAAAGGGGAAAGGACAAAACCCCCTTTCCATTGCTCTTCCCCCAAAAATCCCTAAAAACTTAAAAAAAACGGTCTTAAAAATCTGTCCAAGACTAGATTTTGCTGGTAGGAATGGGATAGGAGGGAGACTGCCCGCGAGTGGGTGGCCACACATCGCGTACCCAACTGCGGGTGCAGCAGTATATGCGAGGTGCGGCCTCGCGCACAAGGTAATGCCTTACGGACGGTGCCTTGCGGGCGCCTCACAAGCTGCTTCAGCGGCAGGCCATCGAAAACTCTAGAAAATAAAATAAAAAATAAGTGAAAATAGATAATAAAAAATGATAAACACAACAAAAACCAAAGTAAATATAAGTAAATAAAATTCAAAAGCAATATGGTACAAATACAAGAACTTGACGAGGGGAGTTGATCGATTTTCACTTTATTACTGACAAATCGGTCCTTACTTTCATCATTGGGTAATTCTAATCTTGGATTGCCTGGGGACCTGGTGTGTAACACCTCGTTTCCCACCCTATTAATTTTGAGCAATTTTGTGTGTATTTTTGTATGTGGTATTTTAATTTTGGAGTCAATTGCATAAATTGCTTTATTTTAAGGGCATAATTGAGTAGTATTATTTAATTGTGGGGTTAGTTTTGGGTTTTGAGGAGTTAAAAGGACTAGAAGGATTTTTGCCAAAACCCACTAATAACATGGTGACAAGTGGCAAGAGAAAGAAGAGGGATATAAAAGCAAGGAGAGAGAAAGGAGAGAGAGAGCAGTCTCCCCCTTCTCCCGTTCTCTCCCCATTCTTCTCTTCTTCTTCTTCTCTTTTGCCCTAGCTTGCTCAAGTGATTTGTTGGTGGGATTTAGCAACTCTAGAGCTAAATTGGTAAGTTTATGCTCTTATTGTTCTTCTTTTTCTTCTTCTTCTTCTCCTTTTACTTTTCTTCCTCCTTATTTCCCGTTGGTTGTGTGTGTTTGGTTGTTGGGTTTTGAGCTTTTGGTTTATATGGGTTGTTTTTCCAGAAATTTCATCTAAGGATCCTAAGGGTAAGGAAAAGATTAGAGAGATTGCCACTAATTGATCGATTAAGGAGCTTAGGATTAAAGGTTTGGGAATTTGTGAATTTGTGCACATTTTTGATTTTGTGCTTTGTTATGATTTTCTAGAAATTTATGAGGTTAAACTTGTTTATGCCTATATAAATGTTGTGGGCTTTGATTAATTTGAATATAGATGCTATGGTTGTAGTTTATTAAATCAAAATTTGAATTTGTATGAGTTGCGGAGCAAAATTCTGGGTTTGATGAACCCTTGACTTTGATTGCTTATTTTGGATGTTTAAATTGTGATAATTGGTATAAAACATTGGTTTTATATTGTATAATGTGTATGGTATGATTAATTTGAATTGGGTTGAAGTTTGGTAGATCAATTGCATGTTTGTGGTGATTTTTAGCATGAGTTTCTGCAGTTTTCGGTAAAAGAGATCTGGAAATCAACTCCATCTCGAGCGTGATAGAGCTCGGCAATCTGAGCTATTGTAGGAAGGCCCTCTATCGTGGGAGCAATAGAGAGTTCGGTCCTCCCAGGCTAATTGCTGTAGCGAGCACACTTCATCGCGCGAGCGCAACAGTACCCTTCCCCGCCTTCTGTCGCGAGTGCGACAGAGGCCTATTTGCCCCTCTTCGCACGAGCGCAAGAGTTGTCGGGCGCACTGCAGGAGGCGAGCTTCGCCTCTATCGCGGGCGCGACACCCATTGCGAGCGCAACAGTTGCCCTATTTTCTCTTCTGTTTTCTTTTATGATTTTTGGCATATTTTGTTAACTCTTGGGATGTAAGTATTGTTGTTCATGAGCTGTTATTTGCTTTGATGGATGTCTTATATTGGTTGTTTTAAGCATGGCCTGCAAGAGTCAATTTAGTGGATAGTTAGGCATGCCTAAAGAGTTCTGTTAGCTGCAGCCCCAATGTGTTCCGAACCCTGTTTAGGTCCCCGGTTGGGTCCTCACGCTCCTTATTGTGTATGGATCTTATTTAAGATCCTCAATGTGAAAATGTTTTTGGATGAAAATAAAGAAATTGCTTTTGACCGTACCCATGGGTACTAATGTGTTCACTCGTTATCCACTATTATGAGTTTACAAGCATTTGTGTGATTATTAATTGCTGATGAATTGGTTATATTAATGAGTTCATATTGTGGAATTCCGGTACATGCTATGTATGATGTAAAGTTGTTGTAATTTTATAAGTATGATTTGCTTGTGACATATGTATGCGTTTTGTTCTGATGGCCATTGTGAATGGCCATTCATCTTTTGTTTGTCCACTAAGCATTATCGCTTAGCACCTGTGTTCTATCCATGCAGGTGTGGAAGCTGTGGAGTTTGTGGAAGGTCAGCAGCGGTCTAGGCCAACACAGTAGGAGAGCTTTGAAGAGATTTATGTTTTTGTATATTGTAATTTTTGTAGACCTTTTAAATTCTCTTTTGATGATGTAATCCTTCAGCTGTGTATTTGTATATTTTGTAAAGTGTAATGGCAGATATTGTACGTATATCTTTTGTAATGAATATTAAGTTTTATATATATGAATGAGAATTGAGATTTTGATGAATGTTTCGAGCCTGTTCTTTCTGATGTTAGATGTTTTATTTTGTTTTTCTTACTATGTTATGGATAGGTGTGTGTTGGTAGTTCTTGTTGGGTGACACCCTTATCTATGCAGTTTCTCACTCCCTCTTACTGGTGAGCTTCTGTACGTATAGGTAAGGGGTGTTACAGGGTGTCTACAGGTAGCCCTAAAATATCATCACCTTTGACTAAAGCTCATGTAATAGCAATAGAAACTTCCACTTTGTGACATGTACCGTAACACTATGCTTATTATATGGGCTGTTATATATTGGACAAAATTAGCTAAATTAATGGTCTTTTATCAAAGGCTTTCATGCCCCGGTGGGCCCATCTTAATTTGATTGAAGTGTTGAAATACATAATGGCCAGAATCCATACATATGCGCTTTAAATGAGAGATGTTATGTTGTCGGTTTTTCATCGTGCACCACATGCATCCATTGGGTTCCTCGTTAACCCATAGATCAAGCCCACTTAGGAAAGAGACAACACTACCTCCTGTGTGGGAGTGATAAGGTTGGAAAGATCTATGTGCTTGCATATGGTTGTGGATGTTGCATTGAATATTCTTGCATTACGTGTCATTCATGTACAGAAGAACATAAAAAAATAAAAAAATAAGATAAAAAAATTAATTTCCTTCGTGTGTGTGTACATCCTATTCTATGCATATAATTTTCACATATACATATCATCTTGTGAATAAATTTTTCCCATGTATTGCATGCATCATCCTAACCTCTTTGATGTTTTTAGCCATTGTAGACCATTCGTTGCATAGCATGACATTCATACATCATTCTAACTTCTTAATTTTTCGGCCATCATAGACCATTTGGCTAGTTGGCTTAGGGGTTCTGACGGCTGCCTTATCAGAGGGTTTTTTTTAACTCAAAATCAAGTGCATTCAGAAAAATTTTCAGAATTGGCCAATTTACCAAGAGAAGTTGACACAAGTCGTGCACTGATTACTGAAGAAGTGGATAGAAGAATGGATGAGTTTGAGGCTCGAATGATGGAAATGATGGCGAAACTTATTGCTACTTTAGTACCTATAGCTAGACAGCCACCTACTATTCCTGTTAGGGAGCAAGATAAGGAAGAACAAATTAGAAAGGGTCCTTCAGTAGCAGACCTACAAGCATTTGAGCCTAGAGTGGCAGTGCCAGTAGAGCGAAGAGGAGCTCAGAGACCCGATGATGACTTACGGGAGGAAGAGCAAGAGGAGCCAGTCATGATAAGAGGCAAGGCCCACAAGATAAAGGACATCATCTTGAGGAAATGAAGCAGTGGTTTGAAGCTATAACCCGCTTGCTGGCAATGGGAAGAGGCATGAGTCATGAGGACTAAGAGCTGGATGGCAAAGATCTAGTCCCCCTGAATTTTAAGATGCCTGACATGCCAAAATTCGATGGTACCTCAGACTCGACAACACATGTAAAACAATACTCTTTAGTGATGAAGGTATGACTCTGACCAGAAAGTAGAATATAGAATATTTCTATCTGAACTTAATAGGGCCTACAGTCAATTGGTACCATGGACTGGATAAGAGGTCCAAAGAGGATTGGGAGCTATCGACGGAGGAATTCCTTAAGCAATATAGTTGCAATATGAGGATGGAGTTCACCATGAAAGATCTAGAGTTGCTTTAACAAAATTCAGGAGAATCTTTCCATAAGTATCTTACAAGATGGAGGAATCGGGTCATGGAAATGAAGAGAAAACCTGATACCCCAGATTAGATTAATTATCAGGAATGCTAGCCCGTATTTGAGAAAAGAGCTAAAGATGAAGGGATTCAAAGATTGGGAGTCACTTAAAGATATAGCCATCAAAGCTTAGGCCGAGCATCTGAAGAAAATGGCTAAATATACAAACCTGGCCTTTGGCAAGAATGAATAAAGCAGTAGTGGTAACGGGGGCAATGCTGGGATAGCAGAAGTCTCAGCCACAGGATCAACTCAGCACCACTTCACCATCTTAGGAAAGCCATTGTCTTGGCACTTCAGTCGTCGCATCAAAGAAGGGAAGTTACAACTATTGCCAGTAGGGCCTTCCCCAAGTCAATGGTAGCCTAGACACAGAACAAATTGGTATTATGCATATCACCAATACACGGGGCACAGAACAGAGTACTGTCATCCTCTAAAAGACCGCATTCAAGAATTAATGCCGGGCCCAAAGGAAGAAAGGAAGAATTAGTGTTGTTACAATGCCATTCTTTTTATGACATAAAGTGTGTTTTTGAACTATATTATGCACTTGTTTCTCTAGTTATTTTAATAGTATGGGTTTTTCTTATGTATGCGTTGTTATATCTTATCGCATCATGCATGGTAATAATCATGATCAAGGCATTGGTTCAATAAACATTTTTTTTTAATTCAATCTCAAGGAAAAAAAATCTTAGCTGCATCCAACATAACTCTCAAAATGAGATAATAAAAGGCCTTTGCCTAGACCTAAAATGACATGCTAAAAATTTACAAGGGTATTGCTAGGACAACCTACTTTAATTTGCCAACCCAACTGTAATCAAAGTTTCAAAAGCCATTCCTTTGCTTCCTAGGCATCTAGGATGCATACAATGCAACCAAATGAAACCAAGCTCCAATCACTAAGGGGTTTCCTTAGAAGCTGGACTATCAAATTCAAGATGAACGAAGCTTCGAGCCTACACAGAAAAAACAAAAAAAATAAGAAAAAAAGAAAAGAAAAAAAACCCATAGTTTTAGCTTAAACCATTTGAGGCAAACCTGCAACCCAATCTCAACCATTGAAAGGTACCTCAGAAATTGAGTAGCTATAATTGAAAAAAGCAAAATGCGAGCTTTAACAATCAAGATCCATTAGGAGAGCTCGTTGACTCAGCTAGTTTGCACAAAAGTCAAGATTAAGCCTTTTGTACTGAAAAGCCATTATCGGAGGAGGCAATCGTCTCAACTAAAACAATGATGAAGGATTCAAGAAATCAACCAATGCCGATAGACTAAAGAAGATTCCATGGCAAAGGCAAAAAAAAATAGAAAGCCCTGCGGGTCGAAAACTGAAAATAGGCGACCTTGCTAAAATTGGGCATCCCGCTAGGGCGAAAATCTAGAAAAGTCACGTTAGGAAAAAATTAGGGGTTGAGAGAAAATATTCAATGAAGAAAACCCAAGAGCGTTGATTGATAATAGGAGTCGAATGCGCCCAAGGTATTACTCCTTGAGATTGAATAAAACCTGTGTTTTTGTATCACATGTCTAGTCATGATTATTGTTGTTGCTATATGGTTCATATATATAGGAACGCATGCATAAGCTAGGCATAAACATGCGATTGAATGGTAAAGAGAAACCTATGGCATACATAGTGACATATGCTGGAGCAAGTCTTAAAGCAGTGACTTCGTGTGATAAATCATACTCTTAAAAAAAACGCCATTAGAAATGAAAACCGTAACTGGATCTCTAAGCAAAAGTTAGGTCATAGGGCAGGGTGAAAACCTGAAAACAGGCAGTCTGTCCTACAAAAACAAAATAAAATGAATAAAAGATGCTAGAGTGGGTTAGGTCCATTCTAGGAAAAAGTTAGGCACAAAGTTATGTAAAAATCCCCAAAGGGATGCATTTTACACAAAGAAAAGCTAGTGTGAAAATCCATAAGGGACGTACTACCTTCAATAAATGACTTCTAATACCCGAAATGATAAGGTGGTCCGAATAACCTCCTTTCAGGCAAATAGTGCATAACGTAGGAAACAAGTCAGAATCTTGGGGGTAAAATGCTGTACAGCTTAGAGCAAAAGACACATGCTCATTGACCAGGGGGCAAAGATACACACCGGATGGTTCTCTCTGAAATATTATGGGTCAAGATTTCTAAGCCAAGATGACACTTTTAGATCCTTGAGGGCATTAGACATTATGAGCAGCTGAGTCGTACCCTCAATGAAGTCCTTAACCACTTAAAATATGGCCAATCCATTTTTTCATGCATACGCCCTTTGCAAACATTTGCATACAATATCTCATGTGTATCACGTATGTACGATCTTTTGCACAATTGCATACAATATCTCACGGGCATCATGCATGTACGATCTTTTGCATATTTGCATAACTCTTTGCATCTCACATGCATCGTATAAGTACAATCTTTTGCTTATTTCTTTGCATACATCATTACATACATACATGGAGCCCCACATACATTCACACGCATGATCCCTTGCACATATCTCGCATACGCAATTTTTGCACTCATCCTGTGTTCATATTCTATACATATATGTCATGCACATAAGGCACACATTTCGTGTACATAGTTTCTGCATACATAAGACACATATAGGTCCTTGCATATGTTTTGCATGCATAACATCACGCATACATCACATGCGTATAATTTGCACAAAGAGCTATTAGCACATAGTTCTTTGCACGTGTTTTTTATATATAGCCTTGTGTATATATTTCCACATTCACACACAATCTCTTGTATATGTTCTTGTGCACATAACGTTACAGGAAATGTCACATCCCAAATATGACCTAGTAGAAATTTCATGTTAATTTGATTTATTAAGGGCACTTGAGTAATTTTACAAGGAAAGGAGGACTTAATTGCAAAGGATTAAAAGTATTAAATGACAGAATTTTCTTTTAGTGACCAATTGGTAATTTATAAGGACTTAAAGAGTTGTGCAAGGAGCAGATAGTAAAAGTGTAGTTAGTGGAATTGAGGGTCAAATGCATGAGTGCCATGTGGATAAGTGAGTGTGTGCATGATGGGGAGAGAAGAAGGCAGAAATTTTAACTTCTCTTAGAAGCTATCAGATTTTGCTCCTCTTCCCTACTCTCTCTCACGTTTCCTTGCTCTTTCCCTTCTCCATTTTCTGTTCTCAAGCTTCCATGTGTAATCCTCCATTCCTTGAGCTAGGGTTTGAAGTTTTGAAGGGTTCCAAGAGGTAAGTAGCTGAAAGTTTCTTTGGGTTCTTCATCTTCATCTTCTTCTGGGTTGATATGGGTTGTATTTGGTTATTTTATGCAAGTGATTGAAGAGATAAAGAAGGACAAAGGGAAAGAAAAGATTGGATTTTGAAGTAGAAGGAGTTTTGGCATCGGGTTTGGGAGTTTATTTAGAGTGTTTTGACCATCTCATTTTGGATCCTGTTTTTGAGTTAAATGTTAATATTATTTGTGTATTTATGGTATATGAAATTGCATGAGTAAAATAGCTTTGTGTTTATGAATATTGATAGATGATATAATTGAGATATTTAATTGACTTGTGTTGAAATTGCTAATTGAATGATTATTGAGCTTATAATTTGTGTATATACCCTAGTTTAGGGAGAATTCTGTTTATGTCTTACCAGACCTCTATATATTGTTTCGATCATATCTAGAGTTTGAAAACTCCAATTTACGTGTTTGTTGCTCCATTTAAACAAAGACTAATGTACCTTTAAAAGTCTAAGAGAGCCCATAATTTAATTCTGTCAATAAGAGGCTTAAAAATGGCAAACACCAGACGCGTCTCTGTCTAGATGGGTTCATTTGAACAGTCTTTAGTGTTTAATGTATATCTCTTAATTTATGAATCTAATTTACTTGAAACTTGTCCATTTGAAAGATAATACATAGGGGCACAATTGTTAAGAAGACCATTTTGCCTAAAAATGAGGTATATAGGTCGGGTTTTGCAATGCAATTCTAGAGTGAAAACCAGTCTCGAAGGGTTCCTAAGGTGAGCTACTGTTGTGAGCGCGACAGAGTCGCGACCTCGCGATAGAACAACACATATAAAGCCTTTTATTCTTCATTTTTTGAGCCTATGGTTGGAATGGATCAATCCCCTACCTTTCCCCTCAACATATTATGCATGATTAGTGTTATTAAATGATTATAAAAGTAGTTATCATTGGGAAAACTTATGAGTATGATTAAGATTGGTAATTTAACTAATAAAGTAACAATATATAATTATGTGAAGGATAGCAAATTGAATGACAAATATGTGCATAAGCTATAATATCTTAAGCATGATGAGTTATATATATATATACATGAGTATTATTATATATGATTTAAATATTTATGATTTATACATACATGGGTTAAACTTGTATTATATTTTGATGAGCTTTAATTATGAGATACGTGAACATGAATAATAAGATCGTATATGACTTAAATGCCTATAATTTATATGTACCTGCATTATTTAATCGTGAGTTATATGTTCATATTGAGACTTATATATGATAAATATGTTTCTGAGTTTGACCAACATACATGTATTCATAAAATAACAAGATTATACTTGATTTATCCTCAGTTATATGATAATTATTTTAGATCTTGATTGAGTTGTTATTTGAGCCTGGTAGTCATAGTTAGTGGATAGATAAGCGCTTATGAAGGGTCAGGGTGTGTGTGCAGCTGCTGTATTTTAATTGTCTCATGCGTGCTCCGTTTGGGTCTTTGATTCGGGCCTCGTTTGGGTCATATAAGATGTATGAGGCCTCGATCTTCGGTATACCTTCGGGTATACATGATTATAAAAATGTTTTGAGACTCATGTCTCCATTTGCTTGGGATACTGTGTCCTATCAGTATCATTAGTACCCGTATCAAATAGTTAGCGAGTAATCACGCTATTACTTGAAGTTATTATATGAGTTTAATTTATGCAGCCGTTATTTATATGGAATGAATATATGTCACATGTATATGTATATGCGTTATGACATGATGAAATGTAATACTTGTATTCGAATATGAATGGTTATTTTTCCGATATACTTGAGTATGATGAACAATTATTATATGCATGAGTAGTATATGTTTTGATGCTTTTGTTATTATTAATCTTATATATATGTTTATTGCAATCATATGTACATGCATGTGTTGTTCCTCCCCACTAAGCGTTATCGTTTAGCACGGGCTCTTTTACCGTGTAGGTGGCATGTTCATTTTGGAGTCAGACATCTGCAGGTTGGCCACTAGAAGTACTTAGTTGGAGTTATTTTGTCTTCCGCTATATTTTTATATATGGGAACTGATTTTGGAAAATGAAATTTTGTAAAGGATGATTTTGTACATGTATATGTTTAATGTTTACAAATCCCTTTTTGTAAAACTATAAGATTATTTATATAATATCTTTATAGATATATGTAATTGTTTCTAGCATGCTTGAGTATGTAAATGTATTTGTGCGCGTGGCACTCCGGCATCCTTCCAACGGGGGTAACGGGGTATCACAGCTTGGTATCAGAGCGCCGATTTAGTCGGTCCTGGTCCTATGTGATTATTTGAGTATAGAGTGTTTACATGAGAGTCTGTCTAGAGTCATGGCCTAAAGCAGATTTTATTTTGTGTAGTGTCTAGATAGAGTCTTATCTGAGCGAGAATTTGGGCGAGGCAAAGGGTAGTGTGAATCGGGTTAGAGTTGAGCAGCCTGTTTTGGGGCGTCCTTCAGTTGAAAGTTCTGGTATTACTCCTGGTAATTCAGCAATTATGCAAGGGTTGATTCGGATCTTGGATAGATTGACGGCCTCTCAAGTTTCTACGGATTTTGTGAAAAGGAGAGGGTAAAAGAGAAAAGTATCGGGTGTAGAAGCAAAAGTGGACAAGAGACCTTGAGAGTCACCGAAATGTCAGCACTACCAGAGGTAACAATGAGGTAAGTGTAGGAAGCTTACTGGAGCCTACTTTAGGTGTGGCAGCAGGGAACACTTGCTTGTCAATTGCCCTAAGACGAGTGAGAATCTAGCTCGGCAAGCCAAAAAAGATGTAGAGGAATTGCTTAGAGCTACTCGAGCATCATCGGATTCAGTCACGAAGTTAGATGCTTCTGAAGATCCAGCCAGAGTATTTGTCGCGAGTAGCCAAGAAGTGAATGAGCCCGTAGAATCTTTCAGTAAGTTTTATTTTGTTAATTCTGATTTAGTTTTGTTTTGGTATTTGGGATGTAAGTGATTAGCGAGAAAATTTCGAGGATGAAATTTCTTAAGAAGGAGAGAGTTGTCACATCCCAAATATGGCCTAGTAGAAATTTCATGTTAATTGGATTTATTAAGGGCACTTAAGTAATTTCACAAGGAAAGGAGGACTTAATTGCAAAGGATTAAAAATATTAAATGACATAATTTTCTTTTAGTGACCAATCGGTAATTTGTAAGAACTTAAAGAGTTGTGCAAGGAGCAGATAGTAAAAGTGTAGTTAGTGGAATTTAGGGTCCAATGCATGAGTGCCATGTGGATAAGTGAGTGTGTGCATGATGGGGAGAGAAGAAGGCAGAAATTTTAGCTTCTCTTAGAAGCTATCAGATTTTGCTCCTCTTCCCTACTCTCTCTCACGTTTCCTTGCTCTTTACCTTCTCCATTTTCTGTTCTCAAGCTTGCATGTGTAATCCTCCATTCCTTGAGCTAGGGTTTTAAGTTTTGAAGGGTTCCAAGAGGTAAGTAGCTGAAAGTTTCTTTGGGTTCTTCATCTTCATCTTCTTCTGGGTTGATATGGGTTATATTTGGTTATTTTATGCAAGTGATTGAAGAGATAAAGAAGGACAAAGGGAAAGAAAATATTGGATTTTGAAGTAGAAGGAGTTTTGGCATCAGGTTTGGGAGTTTATTTGGAGTGTTTTGTCCATCTCATTTTGGATCCTGTTTTTGAGTTAAATGTTAATATTATTTGTGTATTTATGGTATATGAAATTGCATGTGTAAAATAGCTTTGTGTTTATGAATATTGATAGATGATATAATTGAGATATTTAATTGACTTGTGTTGAAATTGCTGATTGAATGATTATTGAGCTTATAATTTGTGTATATACCCTAGTTTAGGGAGAATTCTGTATATGTCTTACCAGACCTTTGTATATTATTTTAATCATATCTAGAGTTTGAAAACTCCAATTTGCATGTTTGTTGCGGCATTTAAACCGAGACCAATGTACCTTTAAGAGTCTAAGAGAGACCATAATTTAATACTATCATTAAGAGGCTTAAAAATGGAAAAAACCGGACGTGTCTATGTCTAGCTGGGTTCATTTGAACAGTCTTTAGTTTTTAATGTATATCTCTTAATTTATGAATCCACTTTACCTGAAACTTCTCCCATTTGAAACATAATACGTAGGGGAACAATTCTTAACAAGACCATTTTGCCTAAAAATGAGGTATAGAGGTCGGGTTTTGCGATGCAAGTCTGAAGTGAAAACCAGTCTCGAAGGGTTCCTGAGGTGAGCTACTGTCGCGAGCGCGACAGAGTCGTGACCTCGCGATAGAACAACACATATAAAGCCTTTTATTCTTCATTTTTAAGCCTATGGTTGGCATGGATCAATCCCCTACCTTTCCCCTCAACATATTATGCATGATTAGGGTTATTAAATGATTATAAATGCAGTTATCATTGGGAAAACTTATGAGTATGATTAAGATTGGTAATTTAAATAATAAAGTAACAATATATAATTATGTGAAGGATAGCAAATTGAATGACAAATATGTGTAGGAGCTATAATATCTTAAGCATGATGAGTTATATATATATATACATGAGTATTACTATATATGATTTAAATATTTATGATTTAGACATACATGGGTTAAACTTGTATTATATTTTGATGAGCTTTAATTATGAGATACGTGAACATGATTAATAAGATCATATATGATTTAAATGCATATAATTTATATGTACTTGCATTATTTAATCGTGAGTTATATGTTCATATTGAGACTTATATATGATGCATATGTTTCTGAGTTTGACCAACATACATGTATTCATAAAATAACATGATTATACTTAATTTATCCTCAGTTATATGATAATTATTTTAGATCATGATTGAGTTGTTATTTGAGCCTAGTAGTCATAATTAGTGGATAGATAAGCGCTTATCAAGGGTCAGGGTGTGTGTGCAGCTGCTGTATTTTTATTGTTTCATACGGGCCCCATTTGGGTCTTTGATTCGGGCCCCGTTTGGGTCATATAAGATGTATGAGGCCTCGGTCTCCGGCATACCTTTGGGTATACATGATTATAAAAATATTTTGAGACTCATGTCTCTATTTGCTTGGGATATTGTGTCCTATCAGTATCATTAGTACCCGTATCCACTTGTTAGCGAGTAATCAGGCTATTACTTGAAGTTATTATATGAGTTTAATTTATGCAGCCGTTATTTATATGGAATGAATATATGTCACATGTATATGTATATGCGTTATGACATGATGAAATGTAATACTTGTATTCGATTATGAATGGTTATTTTTTCGATATACTTGAGTATGATGAACAATTGTTATATGCATGAGTAGTATATGTTTTTATGCTTTTGTTATTATTAAGCTTATATATATGTTTATTGCAATCATATGTACATGCATGTGTTGTTCCTCCCCACTAAGCATTATCGCTTAGCACGGGCTCTTTTCCCGTGTAGGTGGCAGGTTCTTTTATGTGTCAAACATCTGCAGATAAGCCACTAGAAGTCTTTAGTTGGAGTTATTTTGTCTTCCGTTGTATTTTTATATATGGGAACTGATTTTGGAAAATGAAATTTTACAAAGGATGATTTTGTACATGTATATGTTTAATGTTTACAAATCCCTTTTTGTAAAACTATATGATTATTTATATAAGGATTTGATATCTTTATAGTTATATGTAATTGTTTCTAGCATGCTTGAGTATGTAAATCTATTTGTATCCTTCCAATGGGGGTAAGGGGGTATCACAGCTTGGTATCAGAGCGCTGATTTAGTCGGTCCTGGTCCTATGTGATTATTTGAGTATAGAGTCTTTACATGAGAGTCTGTCTAGAGTCGTGGCCTAAAGCAGATGTTGTTTTGTGTAGTGTCTAGATAGAGTCTGATTTGAGTGAGAATGTGGGCGAGGCGAAGGGTAGTGTGAATCGGGTTAGAGTTGAGCAGCCTGTTTTAGGGCGTCCTTCAGTTGAAAGTTCTGGTATTACTCCTGGTAATTCAGCAATTGTGCAAGGGTTGATTCGTATCTTGGATAGATTGACGGCCTCTCAAGTTTCTATGGATTTTGTGAAAAGGAGAGGGTAAAAGAGAAAAGTATCGGGTGTAGAAGCAAAAGTGGACAAGAGACCTCGAGAGTCACCGAAATGTTAGTACTGCCAGAGGCAACACTGGGGTAAGTGTAGGAAGCTTACTGGAGCCTGCTTTAGGTGTGGCAGCAGGGAACACTTGCTTGTCAATTGCCCTAAGACGAGAGAGAATCTAGCTCGGCAAGCTAGAAAAGATGTAGAGGAATTGCTTAGAGCTACTCGAGCATCATCGGAAACAGTCACGAAGTTAGATGCTTCTGAAGGTCCAGCCAGAATATTTGTCGCGAGTAGCCAAGAAGTGAATGAGCCCGTAGAATCTTTCAGTAAGTTTTGTTTTGTTAATTCTGATTGAGTTTTATTTTTGTATTTGGGATGTAAGTGATTAGCGGGGAAATTTCGAGGATGAAATTTCTTAAGGAGGAGAGAGTTGTCACATCCCAAATATGGCCTAGTAGAAATTTCATGTTAATTGGATTTATTAAGGGCACTTAAGTAATTTTACAAGGAAAGGAGGACTTAATTGCAAAGGATTAAAAGTATTAAATGACAGAATTTTCTTTTAGTGACCAATCAATAATTTGTAAGGACTTAAAGAGTTGTGCAAGGAGCAGATAGTAAAAGTGTAGTTAGTGGAATTGAGGGTCCAATCCATGAGTACCATGTGGATAAGTGAGTGTGTGCATGATGGGGAGAGAAGAAGGCATAAATTTTAGCTTCTCTTAGAAGCTATCAGATTTTGCTCCTCTTCCCTACTCTCTCTCACGTTTCCTTGCTCTTTACCTTCTCCATTTTCTGTTCTCAAGCTTGCATGTGTAATCCTCCATTCCTTGAGCTAGGGTTTTAAGTTTTGAAGGGTTCCAAGAGGTAAGTAGCTGAAAGTTTCTTTGGGTTCTTCATCTTCATCTTCTTCTGGGTTGATATGGGTTATATTTGGTTATTTTATGCAAGTGATTGAAGAGATAAAGAAGGACAAAGGGAAAGAAAATATTGGATTTTGAAGTAGAAGGAGTTTTGGCATTAGGTTTGGGAGTTTATTTGGAGTGTTTTGTCCATCTCATTTTGGATCCTGTTTTTGAGTTAAATGTTAATATTATTTGTGTATTTATGGTATATGAAATTGCATGTGTAAAATAGCTTTGTGTTTATGAATATTGATAGATGATATAATTGAGATATTTAATTGACTTGTGTTGAAATTGCTGATTGAATGATTATTGAGCTTATAATTTGTGTATATACCCTAGTTTAGGGAGAATTCTGTTTATGCCATACCATACCTCTATATATTGTTTTGCTCATATCTAGAGTTTGAAAACTCAAATTTGCATGTTTGTTTCGCCATTTAAACAAAGAGTAATGTACCTTTCAAAGTCTAAAAGAAACCATAATTTAATTCTGTCATTAAGAGGCTTAAAAATGGCAAAAACCGGACATGCCTCTGTCTTACTGGGTTCATTTGAACAGTCTTTAGTTTTTAATGTATATCACTTAATTTCTGAATCCAATTTACCTGCAACTTGTCCCATTTGAAATATAATACGTAGGGGCACAATTGTTAAGGAGACCATTTTGCCTAAAAATGCGGTACATTGGTCGGGTTTTGCAATGTAAATCTAGAGTGAAAACCAGTCTAGAACGGTTCCTAAGGTGAGCTACTGTCGCGAGCGCGACAGAACAACACATATAAAGCCTTTTATTCTTCATTTTTTAGCCTATGGTTGGCATGGATCAATCCCCTACCTTTCCCCTCAACATATTATGCATGATTAGGGTTATTAAATGATTATAAAAGTAGTTATCATTGGGAAAACTTATAAGTATGATTAAGATTGGTAATTTAACTAATAAAGTAATAATATATAATAATGTGAAGGATAGCAAATTGAATGACAAATATGTGTATGAGCTATAATATCTTAAGCATGTGAGTTATATATATATATATACATGAGTATTATTATATATGATTTAAATATTTATGATTTATACATACATGGGTTAAACTTGTATTATATTTTGATGAGCTTTAATTATGAGATACGTGAACATGATTAATAAGATCGTATATGATTTAAATGCATATAATTTATATGTACCTGCATTATTTAATCGTGAGTTATATGTTCATATTGAGACTTATATATGATGTATATGCTTCTGAGTTTGACCATCATACATGTATTCATAAAATAACATGATTATACTTGATTTATCCTCAGTTATATGATAATTATTTTAGATCATGATTGAGTTGTTATTTGAGCCTGGTAGTCATAGTTAGTGGATAGATAAGCGCTTATGAAGGGTCAGGGTGTGTGTGCAGCTGCTGTATTATAATTGTTTCATGCGGGCCCCGTTTGGGTCTTTGATTCGGGCCCCGTTTAGGTCATATAAAATGTATGAGGCCTCGGACTCCGGTATACCTTCGGGTATACATGATTATAAAAATGTTTTGAGACTCATGTCTCCATTTGCTTGGGATACTGTGTCCTATCAGTATCATTAGTACCCGTATCCACTAGTTAGCGAGTAATCAGGCTATTACTTGAAGTTATTATATGAGTTTAATTTATGCAGTCGTTATTTATATGGAATGAATATATGTCACATGTATATGTATATGCGTTATGACATGATGAAATGTAATACTTGTATTCGAATATGAATGGTTATTTTTCCGATATACTTGAGTATGATGAACAATTGTTATATGCATGAGTAGTATATGTTTTTATGCTTTTGTTATTATTAAGCTTATATATATGTTTATTGCAATCATATGTACATGCATGTGTTGTTCCTCCTCACTAAGCGTTATCGCTTAGCACGGGCTTTTTTCCCGTGTAGGTGGCAGGTTCTTTTTGGAGTCAGACATCTGCAGGTCGGCCACTAAAAGTCTTTAGTTGGAGTTATTTTGTCTTCCGCTGTATTTTTGTATATGGGAACTGATTTTGGAAAATGAAATTTTGTAAAGGATGATTTTGTACATGTACATGTTTAATGTTTACAAATCCCTTTTTGTAAAACTATATGATTATTTATATAAGGATTTGATATCTTTATAGTTATATGTAATTGTTTCTAGCATGCTTGAGTATGTAAATGTATTTGTGCGCATGGTGCTCCGGCATCCTTCCAACGGGGGTAACGGGGTGTCACAGGAAATGTCTAAATAAACCTCACACACATAAGTGGGCCCAAGGATAACTTCAGCTCAATATCAGCGCTCATCCATATAGAATAATCAGATCAAGATAAAATCCGCACGGAAAAGGAATCCCGCAGCTTCGTGCCAAAGAGAACATCTAAAAGAGCAAGCCTATTTTGTAACACCCCAATACCCTTGGGAGGATATTGAAGCACTACGCACCAATAAACATACATACACAAACTAAAAACATAAGCGGAAGCAATAAATATGAGGAATTACAAAAAAAAAATATCCTTATACAATATACGATTAATTTATACAAAAATTCTATATAAAAACATATACTAAACTATGCAAAAAATACTGGATCAAGACAAAAAGAAACCATTCTAACTCCTAGTGGCCGACCTGCAAGTGGCCGACTCCAAACCGAACCTATAACCTACACGGGAAAAACATCCGTGCTGAGCGAAGGCTCGGTGGGGATAAACGAAAAAAAACAACTACACAAAATAGCATTCATCGTATGTACACATAATATGAGCATGAGAAGTTTATATGCATTAATATACTCTAATCACTCCGATAACAAATCAAGTACCAACATAAAACATATTCACTATATCAAAATGATTATCAGAGACTACGAATAAAGGCAAAACACTACTACTCGGAAATTTCCTATACATATACACATATCAATAAGTCAAGCTCAAAATTAACTATGGCACACTAGCCTGAATTTACATGGGTGGTAATACGGGTACACTGGATACTACAAATACCGAAGTCTCAAAACATTTCTAAAACTTTTAAATACCCGAAGGTGTCAAACACTAGACCCAAATGGGGTCAAACACTAGCAGTTGCAATAACTGGCCCTTTATAATCATGCTTATCTATCCATTACTATGACCATTCAAACTTACGCATTAACACTCAATTATAGCACTTAATCTTTAAAATAATGAAATAATCGCACCTCTTAACATAATCATATATATACCAATGTAAGCATATTTAAAGCACATAACATTATCTCATATAATTAAAATCATAATCTAAACATGAGTGAGAAACCATACAAAGAAACAAATAAAACATACTTGAAAATAGGGTAGGTCCCACCCGCGACGGAGGGGTAGCTCGCCCCATGTCGCGCTCGCACCAAACTCCGCATTCACGGGAGGCAGAAAGATAGGCCTCTGTCGCGCTATAGACAGAGCGCTCGTGTTCAAAGGCACGCTTGCGATGAAGCACAACCCGGTAGATGCTCGGCTTACCGAGCTCTCTGTCGCGCTCGCGACAGAGACCACCTCAGCGGGAGCTTGCTAATCACAAACTTTGTCGCGCTCGCGATCGAATTGTGAACTTTCACTCTATCAGAAATTCCTGCATCTCTCTCACAACCCAAAACCAAAACCACTTAATCTTGCTAGACCCTCAAATCAAACAACAAATAGCATTCAAACTTGCTAATAATCTTGCCATTAACATCATATAACCATAACACGCAATTAATTTACAAAAATAAACAAGAAAAATCAACTAACTTCAATCACACTCAAATTAGCTATAAACACATAGGACCATGCCCACATCAAAACATTAGTACCACTTCCCATTTAACTCAAAAAAAAATTAACTGAAAACTCAAACATGCATATAAATATACTTCTCAACAAAATTTCCAGAATTAAATTAAAAACTCAAGGACAAGAATCAAACAAAACACAACTCCCAAACCTCTCAAGACGTAACTGAAATCACACCCTCTTCAAGTTCAAGCCTTCTCTTTACCCTTATCCTTCTTCTTGCCACCAACTTCTTACATAATAAAACTAATACTCTTAATCCAAACCCATGTATAAAAAAAATCAAAACTGGAAGGAAGAAGGAGATGAAGACTTGAAACAAAAACCAACCACTTACCCTTCAAAACCAAATCGAAGCTCGTCAAGAAGCACTGACGAAGATGCAGCAAGAGCAGAAAATGAAGAAAAAAAAAGAAGGAGAAGAAAGAGAAAGAGACATGTAGAAAAGAGGAGAAACGCAGGAACTAACAAGCAAAAATCTAATTTTTGGTTTCCCTCCCTCTTCCTTTCGTTCTTTTCTCCAATTAATGCTCTCAACTACTTAGTCTAGGTGTCACAAATCCATTGGTCAAACTTATAAAATCCTTGGCTTAATTCCCTTTGTTCCTTGCTCAAATACTTTCTAATCACTTAAATAAAATCTTTCTTTTAATACTTTATTTTCTCTTCAATTTAGTCCTTACTGAATTTAATCTTATACCTGTCCAATTACAATTATACCCTTAATTACTAAATTAACCATGCAATTCCTACTAGGCCCCTTTTTGGGTTGTTACATATTCATGCACACTATGCCGGGGGCAATCAGGAGGCTCAAAGTCTAAGTCTCTCATTGAGCATCTAAGTCTCTCAGTGAGCATATAAGCCTTTCAGTGAGCATAAATTTTTAAAGTCTCCCTGCGAGCACAAAGTCCTCTTAAGAGGCATACATGTCTTTTTAATAAGAAGGCGGCATTGGATGGCTCTTCATTAACTCAATCAACGTAAAGTTCACAGAACGACTCAGTGAGTTTAATGATAAGCCACATCGACGGCAATCTTTAGAAATTACTCGGTGCAATCTAGGAGGATGTTTTCTGCACTTTGTAAGTCTAGAAATGACTCGGTGCAATCCAAGAGGATGATACCCGCACTTTGTAAGTCTAGAAATGACTCAATGCAATCCAGGAGGATATTTTCTGCACTTCATAAGTCTAGAAATGACTTGGTGTAATCAATGAGGATGATATCTGCACTTCATAAGTCTAGAAATGACTCGGTCCAATCCAAGAGGATGATATCCGCACTTCGTAAGTTTAGAAATGACTCAGTGCAATCCAACAGGATAATAATCACTTTGTAGTCTGGATAACGGCTCCGTGAGATTTAAGAATGACCGCACTTTGGAAATCTAGAAATGGCTCTGTGCAATCCAAGAAGATAATATTCACAATTCGAATCACTAAACTGTTCTCTAGGGGACAACCAGCTCTTTAGGGGGCGTCTGTCTAACATCAAAACAACAGAAATTTGAAATGCCAGTAAGATGGAGCCAATCGATCACCAAGAGAGTGGGGCCTTCTTCTGCATTTTTTGTTTGAAGAAAAATAAAAACATTTTTTCTTCAATATTTTTCTTAAGAAATCTATTCTTTTGAATGAAAAAACAACACTTAAGGGAGAGAAATCAATTTCTCTTTTCTTGAGATTGTGAAAGTTGTCCTTTGATTGAAAGATTTCTTGAGTTTTTTTAGAGAGAGAAAGGTTGAGTTTTCTTTTGTTTCTTGATTTGATTTTTGTAAATTATTGACGAAAAAAACTGTAATGGCCCAAATACCGGTTTAGAAGTATCAGTGAATACTTTTAGTGTTATCATGATGATCGTAGCGTCGAACAGTGTAGGGAGTGAGTTTGCCAGTGTCAAAGTTTAATGATAAGTGTGCCGGAAGTATAGCGATACCGAGATGGGTAACCC
This sequence comes from Excoecaria cochinchinensis, assembly GCA_947683425.1. Lineage (NCBI taxonomy): Eukaryota > Viridiplantae > Streptophyta > Magnoliopsida > Malpighiales > Euphorbiaceae > Excoecaria > Excoecaria cochinchinensis. Next base: position 24,313,862 of record CANTUQ010000146.1, read on the forward strand.
CGGGGTGGCTATACAGCGGACTCGGCTGTCCGGCTTTAAGAAAATTTAAATTTCGCAAAAATCATCTGTGGGTCGTAAGGAGTCTATTGGTGAAATTTGAGCTGAAAACGGAGTTAAATTGACCTCCAAAAGTCATTTTGAAGTTGGCCTCCGGTTCGGTTCAATTTGAATCGGGGTTTGACCGAGGGGTTATATATAGTAAATAAGGTATAATGGATGTTAAGTGTGTAGAATAAGACAATAGAAATGTTATCTGTGAATTTTGACAGCTTTAGAGTATTATATTACGGCAAAAGAAAAATTGATCTAACCGGACCGGTTTAAGTGAACCGAGGTGTAAATGGACTCCGATTGAGCTAGAAATTTGCAAGAAGCCTATTTTTGATGTTCTAAGATCAATGAAATTGGTTAGAAGTGAAAATAATGAGGGGAACATATAGATTCTTTGGAAAAGTGCAATTGAACCGAAAAACCAAAATTTTGGTTTAAATCGGTTGGACCATCTTGGTTGGACCGGTTTGGTTCATTAGAGGGCTACATAAGAAGAGAGGAGGCAAGATTTCTCTAGAGAAATCCAGCAAAAACTGACCTTCTTCTTCTTCTTCTTCTTCAAAATCGAATGGTTTTTCTTCACTTCTCCTCCATTTTTTTCCTTCTTTCTTCCAATATTTCCCCAAAATTCAACCCCATAGACAAATTTCAGCTCCTTTACAATCATATAGAAGTTATTGGAGTCCATTTAGAGCACAGAAAGTTGGAAAAAAATTGTATGCAAAGTTTATGTCAAGATTTGAGGTATGTGATTTAAGGGTTTTTAATTTAGTTTATTGGTCCCTTTGGGGGTTTTTGACGGTGTAAAACACATTTATGATGTTAGATTTCATATTGGAAGTTTGGTTTTAAAGTTATGTGGATTTTTGAATTCGGCCACCTTAGGGAATTAAAGGGAATGATGGAATTTTAAGGAGTTATGGCGTGGGGAGCATGTTTATGATGTGGAGAACAAGAATCTAAGGTGAGTGGATACATTATCCTTCATTTTCCATTGATTATGTGTGACTTTTAGGTTATATCTAAGTGCGAATATGAGATTTAGGCATGTTTAATTAAATCTAACCTGATAATCATGTTTAATGGACTTAAATAAGTGTATAACTATACTTAGAATAAATTTAAACATTATGGTATGAAAACCGACATGTAGGCCGAATGGTAACTTAAAGAATTTATAAAGTATACATGACTTATATGGCATATAAATGATGGATATAACATGTATAACATATAGAAAGTATGATAGAGTGATCAAAGGAATTAAAAGAAATTAAAATGAAATGCTAAAGTTGTGGCCGAATGGAATATTAAAGGAAATGATGAGTTATGTTGTGTAATATAGCAAGTAAAAGATATTTATGGCTAATATAACATGTAAAATGAATGATTGAAGGATTAAGTGAAATTAAAGTGAACTAAATAGAAAGTTTGTGTAGTGACCGAATGGTATATAAAGGATTTCATTGAGATATAAGATGAACTATGGCACATAAATGATATTTTTGGTATGTTTAACATGTAAAGAGTGTGAATAAGTGATTAAATGAAATTTAAGTGCATAATGTGAAAATGTGATATTTTGGCCGAATGGTATTTATAAGGAATAAAGTGTGTATTTGGATAACTAATGTGATGTTATGCCATAATATGATTAAGTGATGATAAATGAGTGTGTATGTAAAGTGGTAAGTGAAAATGAAATGTATGAAAAAATAAGTGTGGCATAATGTGATGTTTATATGAGTATTGATGAACTATTGCTCTTAGTAGTGGTCTGGTAGAAAAATCTTGTCCAGGATATAATTGGCGAGCCATAGGGATTCCACACCGCGGTACGAGTCATGGCGACTCGCTATTGATAGACCAATAACGGTCTATTTCAGTGCAGTGCTCAGTGTGTATAGTGTATCCAGTGATTACAGTGATCAGTGTAGTGCAGTGCTATGAGAAATGGTCCTATTGGGATTATTTCATAGTGTAGTGGATCTGTTGGATCCACGTCCCGCATATCCGGTCAGTAGATTTTCTACCGGGTGTATACTAGGGGCATTCTGGTAATTATGTGATAAAAGTGATTAAAATAGTGATAAAAGTGATTAAAATAGTGATAAAAGTGAAAATGAGTGAAAACGGGACTAAAATGAAGTAAATAAAAAGTTTAGGGGTAAAACGATAATTTTAAAAAAAGTTAGTAAAAAGTGAGCAAGTTAGGTAAAAAGTGTAAGTGGAAGGGTAAAATTGTAATTTTGGCAAAATGTGAGGTTGAAATAGTAAATTAGTGGAAAAGTGATAAAACAAGGACCTAAATGTAATTTAGTGAAAATATAAGGTTAAAAGTGGTATTCAAGTGTAAAAAGGTAAAATAGTAATGAAATAAGTAAATAAGGGTAAAAGTGTAAATTGGAAAATAAGTGAGGTTAAAAAGGGTAATTATTGAATAAGTGAGGGCAAAATGGTAATTAGGTGAAAAACGAGGATATAAAGGGAATTAGTGAAAAAGAAAGTATATGGGTGGTATTATGGCAAAAGTAAGGACATGAATGTAATTAATATGAAAGATGGGACATAAAAGTAATTAATGAAAAAGTAAGGGACGTATATGGAATTAAGTGAAAAGATTAAGGACTTAAGTTTAGGTAATTATAATTGGTGGAGTAATTATGATATATATATATATATATATATATATATATGTTTAATGTAATTAAAGTGATTTAATAAATAATATGATTGAAATAAGATTAATTAATTAATTAGTGTAAAAATATGTTAATTGACAAAATAATGGTATAATTAATTAATTAGTGAATTTAAGTGGATTATTACATTGAGAAAATAATTGGATAAATTATTATATTTAATTAATTATATTGTAGTTAGTGAAAATTTATGCATAAATGAATGAATGATTTAAAGACTAAAATGTAAAATTATGAGTTAATAATAATATTAAAAGTGAGATTAATGAGGGACTAACGTGTAATGTGAGGAAAATATTATAGTAGTGACTAGATGGAAATTGTATGCTAAATAAATAATAAAATAATGTAATAGTGAAATTAAGTAATGACAAGTTCGTAATATAAGTTAATTGAAGGCTAAACTATAAATTGTCACAAAGTAAGGGGCTAAATGGTAAATTGGAAATAATGAGACAAAGGAAGGGATTAAAATGTAAATATGCAATAAGCGAGATAATAAATGCATGTCTGTGATTAGTGAGCGAACAATTGAGAATTTTAGAATAATATTGTTTGATTAAATATTAAGTGAATAATGAATTAAATTGATTATGATTTAACTACTATGCTAGTGACAATGAAGTGTAAATAGATAAATTATTGTCATTATTGTAAATAAGTAAAATTTATGGGACTTATACGTAATTGATCATAACAAGGCTAGTAATAATATTTATGTGTAAATGGAAAAGAAATAGACTACTAAGTAAATGAATAAATTGGTTTTATGTATATGTAAGTTAAGAGATGATACCTGGAAATATATAAATAATAAGGTAGATAATAATGATAATATAAATCAAGTGAAATGGAAAGATAGTAAAATAATTAAGTGAACAAGTATGTTGGATTAGTATGGAAAACTTAGGATAAGTATCCACCACTGGGCATTTTAATGCTCAGCGCGTAGTGTGTTAAATGCACGTAGGTTATAATAGTTAGACGTGGCCGAAGACGTAGAAGCAATTGAAGATTGAGCAACAGCAAGGACCGAAGGATTTGCATGGCATGTATACGAGCGTAGTTGGGGAAAGCTATGGTATGGATAGGTAATTTATGTGTTAATGTATTGTCATATTATTGTGTATGTATTGTTGGGTTTGTTATAAAAAAAAAATCAGAGTTTTCAAGTGTATCATCAGTGATTGGCAAAGCAATGTAGTGTTGTGACATCCGGTATCCGCATCATTTACAGGTATAAGGGTGTTACAAAAACAATTCAGTTTTTGCTTTTCCAGATTGATAATTATGAGGGTAAATTTTTGGGTCCTAGAGGCATTTCTTTTATTGTTCTTTTCTGTACTTTCCACCATTGATGAACACCTTGAAGTTTTGTTGATATGTGATATTTGATTTGCTTTTCATGTTTTAATTTGTATATCTAGATGTTATTTCTAATATCTAGTAATGAACGCCTGAAAATATGTGAGAATTACTTGAGATATAGTAGTTTTGATTTGAAAATTCAAAGTAAAAAGAGCATTTTTGTCATTTCCTCACCTTCTTCCCTTAAGGGGCGGGAAGGAGGTGAGGGGCGGCCTGCCCACCCTTCGTGGCTAGGCCGCCCCTCACCATTTTTTTTGTCATTTTGTGCCTTTTAGTCCATTTTGTCCCATTTTTGATCATTTTCAATCCATATTTTGTGTAATATGTATCTTTTGCATGATTTTAATATTATTTTGCCCATATTTATTTTATTTTTTATTATTATTTTATGTGATAATGTTTATTTTTATTATTTTGTTGATTAATTTGTTTTAGATTTATTTGCTAACATTTAGTTTTATTTTGTGTTTTTTGTCTACAATTTTTTTTTTTGAGCATTTTCATAGGCAAATAAGGGATCCATGGAGATTCGGACACATCTTTTGATTTAATTTGTCATTTTTTATTGTTCTTCATTATTTTGTCATTTATTCTATTAATTAGTTTAATTTGTAATAAATTTATTTTATTTTATACATGTTAAAAAGAAAATCATCAAAAATATTTTTTTATTAATGAATTGGATTTTTCTAATAAAATACGACCAATGTCCTAATTTTCAGCCAATAAAATGTCATTCTCAAAAGAAGAGTTAATTTTCCTCAAAATGGGATCACTCATCACGATTTTGTTTAAAATGCCGACAAATAACTCTTTATTTTTTTAGTATGCATGAAGGAACCAATATTTCTATTTTAAATAATACCCCACTTTATGTATGAGTTTTATTCATGTTACTTTAGTTTTATTTTGGAGGGATTGTATTTTTGTCCCAGATTTTAATTTTACATTTTGGCTGATTGTATTTTGTCCCAATTTTATCTTTTAATTTATTTTTGTAATTTATTTTATTTTATTATTTTACTGCTTTCCTTCGATACTTGATATGCGTTTAAATTTTAATGTATGACGTGTGAGAGGGAGATGGAAATTTAATGTTAAAAACTCATTTATAATTAACCAAGGCATTAATAAGAGTGAAGTTTTGAATTTTTCTCTGGTTTAGACCCTAAAGGTTAGACGAACTTTCCTAATTTTAAATTGGGTGGCGACTCCAAAATACCTCAAATGTGCCTAAAGGTTTAATGGGATTAGATCAACTTCTCCAATGTTCTATTGGGTACGGTTTCCAAAATATCTCATGTTACCTAAGATCTAAAGACGCGAACCCTCTCAGGCCCTAAATGCGGGCTTTCGAGGTTGATCGGGTTCGGCGCGCGTCACACTGTCCCCACACAAGAAGTTGAACAGCTTGAAAAAAAAGTAAAAATGGTGACCAAAAGTAGAAGTGTAGTGCCAAATTCAATCCCACATAATGGTAGGGGATCCCAAGCAGGTGAATCCTCAAGGGCCTAAGATGATGAGTCCTTCATCATTATACAACTTAAGAAGACTCAAGCACAAACATCAATTTTGGAATTGTATGTGATAGCGATCATCAAATGAGGCAAATCATTTAAGCCTTGTTAGGAATGGTGGTGTCCAAGGATATCAAGAGCACAATAAACTATAAACAACTTGAGCTCTTTTCCTTCTCTCAAGATGAGCTCATTTGGAAGGAAGGAAGCATAATTGACCTCTTTTGATACGTCTCAGGGTTTGGAGGGGTAGGATCGAGTTGGGCCAGGTGGCCTATAAAGTAAGAAATAGACTGGTGGGACCCAAGTCTGATCTATGTTAAAGGAATAGAGTTGCACCTATACTGACAGCTTAAGCTTTTGGTAAGATTGGTAAGCACTCATTTCTAAGGTTTGGTATCAGAGCTTGGTCTTGGGTTTGAATCCCACCTTGCGTAACTTCGGGTTTGGGGATGAACCTCTCCAAAGTGAGAGGGAATGATACGTCCCTAGTCTAGAGCAGTAGGATCAAGTTTGGCCAAGAAATAGACTGGTGGGACCCGAGTCTGATATAAGGACTAGAGTTACGCCTCTACTGACAGCTTAAGCTTTTGGTAGGATTGGACAGCTTAAGCTTTTGGTAGGATTGGTAAGTGTTCCTTCCTAAGGTAATCCTACTAAAAGCTTAAGCTATCAGTAGAGGCATAACTCTATTCCTTTAACCCAGATCAGACTGGGGCCCACCAATCTATTTCTTACTTTGTGGGCCACCTGGCTGAACTCGATCCTACCCCTCCGGACCCAGGACGTATCATCTTTACATTTGGGTTGAGATTAATAAGAAGAAGACATCATGTGCTATGGTTAATGATAGCTCATCCATCAGTGTTTGCCCTCAAAAAGATCCTCCCATGCTAGGCTTGTCTACCAAAGATTTATCCCATTTTGACATGGTGATCAAAGCATATGACAACAGTGAATGCCCTCGTGAATGGCGCCTTTATAGTTAAGGTCAAGACTAATGCAATTGAGGATGAGGTAGAGTTCATAGTCATGAATATCCCTGCAAGCTTTGCAATGCTCTTGGGCCATCCTTGGTTCTATAAGTTAAGAGGTGTTCCTTCCACACTACATCAAATGATCAAATTCCGATATGAGGGTCCGTGATTACTATTAAGCTTCAAGGGAGAATAGTGTGTCCCAGAGTAAGGCCGAGTGGCCACTCAGCCTTACTCTGGCTTTCATATAGCCGTGATAATAAAGGAAATAGCTTTTGACCCTAAAGTTATGGCCATGATGGAAAAAAGGAAATATATCCTTGAGATTAAATTAGGCATTAGGGGCCAAAAGTTCTCGACTATGCACCTAAGGGAGAAAGCAAAATCGAGAAAGATATTCACGCTCCACTCAAGTTCGTATTCACCCTAGCTAGTGCCAAGCCATGATACATGGGGCAACCTGAGCCTTTTACACTTAATGGTGTCAAGGATCCCAAAACTGAGATCTTTAAAAACATTTATGACTGGATCACTAAAATAATGAAGGGTACAAAAAAGAAGAGTGGGTGGAAGAAATTGTCCACAATATGGAGGATTTATAGATAAAGTTCAAGGAAGAGCTACCGACTAAAGCCATGGTGGCAGAATTAGGTACTTAACTAAAAGCAGGAATTAAGCAGGTCACTGACAAAGTGATTCCGATAAGGAATAACTTTTTATTGATTTAGTGGACAAGCCCAAAACTTTTATTGCAGGTTTGAAGGAGCAAAAGCCTATTGAAGTTGAAGCTATAGCAGTTGAGGACACTAATGTTGGTAGTGACATTCTTAGTACTAGCAATTGTAATGACATAGTTTATGGCAATTTGCATGTCTTTGAGCTATTCGAGGCTGACGACCTCTTTATTTCAAAAATTAATGAAATGAGTAATGGATTTGCTTTTTTGTGTGAGGTCTTACTTGACGGCACCATTCATTTCCATAATAATCATGCATCCAAATTTGATATTAATGGAACATCAATTACTCCTTTTAATCTTGGCGATAATGAAAATCTTAAGAACATATTAATTGCATCAATAATGACTCCTGATGAAAGAAAATAATTTAAGAGATTGTTTAAAAAATACAAATAGATTTTATTATTAGTGGTTATGCCCTAGGCCAAATATTTGGACCTTTATTTTATGTCATATTTTCATTTATAAAAGGTTTTTCTCAACATTAATATATATTTTTTACATGTTGCATTATAATAATATTTATGAATAACTATTTAATGTTATTCTAAATATCCCTACTCATTTATCACTAAAGGAATAATGAATGGATAATCATGAGATGCTTATATATGGTGATATAAATAAAACTTGTACGTACTTGTTGGATAACAAGGCACTAAATAGACCCGCTATAAGGTTACTACATGAGTTAGTGTCATAAGTGATATTATAATAGTTATGTTATTGAATCCCTAGACATGAAATTATCACAATTTCCTACATAAGGAACATCATGTTTTAACATAATCAGATGTTATCTTTAATCGGATAATCAGAAAGGTTATGATTGGACATGATGAGAATTATGTAGAGGAAAGTGAATAGTCAAGAAGAAATTTGTCCCTCTCTTTGAGAGAGATATCTAATGGGCTCCTTAATAAGTAGGAATGAGAAAAGCACGGTCATGCTCAAATGAATTGATAGAGTGATCAATGTCATTTGATTTTATCAATCTACTTACTAATCGAGAAATTATATATTTGAATAATATAAGTATTACATTGACCATGACTTATCTTCAAACAAGATATCACGTGATAAAAAGGATTATATCATGCTCTATTGGTTAGGTTAATATCAGATTATCGATATTCAAATTATTTGGGTGGTCACAATGTCTTGCTAATGGCCACTTATGACTTGTGGCCTTATAATGGGATTGGGCCCACTGCCAACATAATATGAACTTATTGGGTTACACATCTAGAACGTAATGAACGGTTTCATTTGGGCATTTCAAATTATAAATATGAAATATATAAAATTTGAAATAATATTTTAGAGATAAAATAATATTCATTATTTTGAATAAGGAATATAATCCCTAAAATATCTCAACACGTTAACCACTCATTAAAATGAGTTAGGGTTAACGCGTGGATATATATATATATAGATAGATATATATTTAGCCGTAGGCCTAATTATCAAATAACATTCTTTGTTGCTTTTTGAAAAAAAAAAGAGAGAGAAAATAATTCATTCTATTTTGCTACCATTCTTTGAGAAAGAAAAGGTATAGACAGAAAATTAAACCCTAGTTGTAATAGGAGCTAGCACCCCTGCATCCTTTCGCTGTTCATGTGTGGATAGTAGAGGGTGGTTGTTTCTTGGAGTATCACTTGTAGTTCGATCTGACCTTAGAGCAAACTGTTTGCATTCAAGCAGGAAGTATTCAATCTGATCATAATACAGACATAAATTGATTGTTTTTGCACACCAATAGGTTGGAAATCTTTAAACCCTCATTCTGAATCAATTGAAATGCATAGATCCTGATGGGTTTTTATTTTAATTTCTGCTGCATTTATATTTTGAATATATTACTTAAACCCAATAGTTTTTTTCTTGGAATTACGAAGAAATGCTCAAGATTGATATGTTAGTGGCAGAGCACTCCATACCCACTTATAAAGAAGCTAAGGTAATAAAGCATAAGCTTCAGCAGGTTTTTCCAAAATGGCCAAAGCCCATCAAAGATGAGGTCCAAAGAGGAAAAGGAGGCAGGGTTCATTGAGGAGGTAAAATGGCCAACATGGTTGTGTGTGGACTACATGTGTTGGGTTTTATTGCAGTAATTCAAAATTAAGCGCAGCAGAATATAAAACAAAACCCAAATAGGATCCAAACGATCCAATTGATTTAAAAGAAATTGAAAGATTTACCGACCTTTTTGTAGCACAGAAAAGTTGAAATAACCTCTTTAATCAGACTGTAGGTGCTGCTCCACAGAATGAACACCCTCTATGGTATCCATATGCACGAATCAGTGAACAGATAAATGCAGGGGTGCTAGCTCCCTTTCTATGCAACTGATTTTTTTATTTTTTATGTTTTCTTTCACAAAGAAAAAGGCGGCTAGGATTTCTTGTCTTTCTTAAAACGGCAGCCACTAACTATTTTCTTAGTGTTTAACATGTATATATTTTTCTCTTATATATAGCTTATTAAAAACCTAAAGAGAAATGAATTAGGGATATTATCGCTTATTAAAAAATAAGATATATATATATATATTTAAATTTGAAATACCCTAATTAAAATCCAGTCTGTTCATTATGTTTTTGGTGTGTGACCCAATAGGTTTATATTAAGTTGGTAGTGGGCCCAAGTCCATAATAGGCCCACAAGTCATAATTGGTCTCTAATAAGACATTATGACTACCCAAATAATATCAATATCGTTAGTCCGATTTTAACTTAACAACATAACATGTTATTATCCTTTTGTCACATGATATTTTGTTTGAACATAAGTCATAGTACATATCAAACTTATATTGTTCAAACATATAATTTCCCGATCACTAAGTAGACTGATAAATTCAAATGACATTGATCACACTATCAATTCATTTGAGCACGGCCATGCATTTTGCAGTCCTGCTTAACGAGGGGCCCAATAGATATCTCTCTCATAATTCTCATTATCTCCAATACCTTGTTCTCTAACAAGTACCTATAAGTTTGATTTACATCATTATATATATATATATAATCATCTCATGATTATCAATCAAACTCATACTAGTCTTAATTTATCTTTATGCCTTTTAATGATAAATGACTAGGGAATAATAAGAATAATATTAAATATTATTCACAAACATTACTATAATGTAATATGCCATTAATATTAATGTGGAGAAAACCATTATATAAATAAAATATAATCATTACATTATGGTCCAAATAGTTGTCCTAGGGCATAACCACTAACAATCTCCCACTAGGGCACAATCATACATATATCTAATACCCATTGACCTAGTATGTCCATCATATTTGGCTTGTGGGAAAGCCTTGGTAAGTGGATCAGCAATGTTGTCATTTGTTGGTACTCTGCATATCTTGACATCCCCTCTCTCAATTATTTCTTGAATAAGATGAAAACGCCTGAGTATATGTTTGGATTTTTGATAGGATATAGGCCCTTTTGCTTGTACAATAGCACCATTATTGTCACAGAAAAGATCCACAGGGTTTTTGATACTAGGTACTACTCCCAGTTCAACAATGAATTTCTTGATCCACACTGCTTCTTTTGCTGTATCTGATGCTGCTATATACTCAACCTCTATTGTAGAATCAGTGGCTGTCACACCCCAAATCAGGCCTAGTCAGAATGTGCATGCCAAGTCAGGATTTCAAGGGTAATTCGATAATTTGCGCATGAGAATATTGGACATTAAGGAATTTAGTGCAACAATTAATCTAATATGTTTAGTGGAGGAAGTATCTAGTGAAGTGTGAGTATTGTACCAAGGTATTAAATATCTACTTAAGTAATTATGTGGTGTATGTATGTGTATGGTGCCTTGGTGTATGAAAGTCAAGATAGTGGAATTATTGGTCCAATGAGAGCTTGCCAAGTGGACTTAGTTGGTGGGCGTTAAATGTGAAAGAAAGAAAAGAGAGAAGAGAGAGAGAGGGAACACAGGAAAATCTGCATTCCCGTTCTCCTCCCTCTCACATTTTCTCTTCTTCTTCCTTTCTTTATTTTCTGATCTTCCTCCTTGCTTTCCTTTTTGGCTGGAGTTTGTGCTTACTAAGGGGTGTTTTGATTGAGTTTTTAGAGCAAGATTGAAGAGGTAAGTGTGGCATTTAGGGTTTCCTACGTTTGGGCATTTGGATTCTTCCTCTTCTTCTTCTTTTGGTTTTATTTGAGTTAGGGTTTGGATTAAGAGTAATTTTCTGGGTTTTGGTTTGTGTAAGCTTTGGGTGGCAAGAGGAAGCTCAAGAGCAAGGAAAAGATTGAGGATTGAAGCTTGAAGAGGGATTTTGGATCTTCAATTCCAGGTTTGGGAGCTTTGATTTCTGCATTTGAGTTTTGGGTTGTCTCCACCCTAATTCTTCTTGGATCATGAGTGTGTTTATGTTTGATTTCTAGAATTTTTAGGTGTTTGTATTAGTTTATGCATGTAATTTTTTGGGTAATTGTGTTAGTAATGCATGTCTATAATTGAATTGAATGTATATGAGGTTTGGTAGTGAGAATGCATGAGTTTGGGAATTTTGTGATTTTTACATTTTTGTGGTTATTGCCCCTCTGATGAAATTTCTGGAAAAATATGGGGATCTTGATGTGCATTATAGTTTAAATGTTATGGGTTTTGATTTAGATGTGTTAAAAAGGCTTGAATGTGGTTTAATGACCTTAATTGTGTTCTTGAGTGAGATGATGATGAATAGTGCTGATATTTCAATTTGTGTAAATTGATGTTGTTATTGGCATGATTTAATTGGAATTCTTGGTATAGATGTTGTATTTTATGTTGTTAATGATGTGTGGGTGGCTGGAGATGAGGCAAGTTGATGTTTGGTTTGAGATTTGGGTGCTGTGAAGTTGGATTTTCTGCAGATTTCTCGTGTAAGGGCTGGAATTCATGACCCTGTCGCGAGCGCGACATTGTCGCGAGGTCGCGATAGAGCCATATAGCAAAACCTCTGTCGCGGGCGCGATGCTTGTCGCGAGCACGATAGAGAGATTGTCTGCCCGATCTATTTTGGGATGATCCTCTGTCGCAAGTGCACTCTCGGGCGCGAGCGCGATGGATCGACTTGGCAACTCACTGTCGCGAGCGCGATAGTGAGTTGAATTTGTTCCCCACGCGATCGCGAGGATTACCGTGGTTGTGACCTAGGGCAAGTTCGCCTCTGTCGTAAGCGCGACAATTGTCGCGATCGCGACAGTGATCCCAATTCTGCCCTATTTCCTGATTTTGTTTTCTCTTCTAAAATGAATTTTCAATGGTTTCTTCTTGAGTTTTACCCTCGTATGCTGTATAAAATGCTTATTATTATATGTGTAATATTATGAATCCTTCATGATGACATGCTACGATTTAGAACCTGAATTGTGTTATGTATGGTTTCCCATGTTTGATTCTGATATGCTTTAGAATAATGAATAATGTTGAACTATGTGTCTGGATTATATCATATGCTTGGCAATGTGAATTGTATGATGTGTGTCTGGCATTAGGAAGATATTTATATGTCTATCATACTTTTGTTTATACATGACAATATATACATATATATGTATTATGTGATTCGAAACATGATTTGTTTTATGCATGACCTGCAAGAGTCAGTCTAGTGGATAGTTAGGCATGCCTAATAGAGCTCTTAGCTGCAGCCCTTTGGACGTTTGGACCCTGATCAGGTCCCCGTTTGGTTCCTCGCGAACCCTTTTAATGTGTTCGGATTCTCGCGATCCTTATTAATGTGTTAGGATCTTGTTTAAGATCCCTCTCAGTAAAATGTTTTAAATGTGATAAAGTAACATGGTTTTTGATTCGTACCCGTAAGGTACGCTACTGTTCGATTCATACCCGTTAGGTACGCTACCGTATTCTCTCGTTATCCACTAAAGTGAGTCAGCAGGTACTCTGTTTGCTTTGTCTAATGTGAATATGAGAATGTGAAATCCGAATGAGCATGATTTTGGATATGTGAATCAGTTATTTATCCGAATGTGATTACGAATCTCTGAACGGGTTTAATGTGACTCAAGCATGTATATTATATATGTACATCGTAAACCATGTATACTACTCTTCCGTATAGTGATGAGATAAATTAATACGTATATGAATGTGAGCTAGAATTTCTGAATGCTATGGTGAATTTGTATAGTAATGTGATTTTGTGCTGTTAACTGTTATGGTTAATATGGCAATAAGTATGAGTATGAATATGATCTTGAACTAGCAAATGCAACGAATTTAATATTATGCTATATGTTTCTTTGGTCTCAGCTATCGTAGTATCTTCGGCATGTTGTCATGTGTTCATGTTTCATGGCATGATATTTTATGTATTATAGTTGCGCAAGGGAAGTGTGGTGGTTTGGACGTTGTCCCTTCGGTTTTGGCTAATGTGTGTGTGTTATGGCCTGATAAAAGTATGTTTAGATATTTAGTAATTTTGCATGATAGTTGGGTGCGTTATTGCATGGTAGTCCTATTGCATGTGTATGGGTTTTTAGTTAACGTTTGGGTTACTGGTATGAAGGCAGCATGTTTAGTCATTGAGTAGCTAAGCATGACGCGGTTTTGATATCTGATACCTCAGTAAGTATATGCATGTGAGATCGTATGTGTTTCGGCATGATAATACTTGTATCCTGTATAGTACTCTGTCTGCTTTGGTTTGATCGACACGAGTTTTGAATGTGGATATGATTTTCTGAATGCATGGCTTTTATATGCAAGTATGTATATCTATCTGTTAGGACCATATGCATATGCCATTCGAATGTTTTATGCCTTGACGACCATTGTGAATGGCCATCCATTTTGTTGTGTGTTCTCCCCACTAAGTGTTATCACTTAGCACGGGTTCTTTTCCCGTGCAGGTGGCAGGTTTGGTTCGGTTCGAGTCGCGCATTTGCAGGGTCGGCCACGTAGGAGTTAGAAGTTTTGTTATTTTGTACTCAGCTTCTGTATTTTGGGATTTTGTATTTCTGTAGTCTTATGTATATGTGATTATGTGCAAGGATCTGAATATAATATTTGGGCTATGTAAATGTTATTATATTTAAGTTTAAAGTTATTCCTCGATTTTATTGTCTGCCTTATGCTTTCGCTGATTGAATGAGTGAATGGGGATATGCATGTGCTTATGCTTCCGCTTAGTGCTTGCGTGTGTGTGAGTTAATGCATGACCAGCTTTTGCCCGCAAGGTAAGTTTTTAATTATCCCGTATTTATGCATGTATGATTATGTATGAATGTATGCTTCCGCATAATGTATGTGTGCATGTATGTGAGTGAGTGTCGGTAGCGCTCTCCGGCATCCTTCCAATGGGGACGTAGGGGGTGTTATAGCGGCAGTGCTTTATTTAGAAGTTTTCTAGCTTAAGCACCTCCATTTAACACAAACACATATCCTGACTGCGATCTGTAGTCATCTTTGTCAGATTGGAAGCTTGCATTTGTGTAACCATTTACTACTAGCTCATCTTCCAATTCTCCATATACTAAGAATGCATCCTTAGTTCTTCTTAAGTACTTAAAGATATTCTTAACTGCTTTCCAGTAACTCTCATCAGGATCTGACTGATATTTGCTCATCATGCTTAAGGTATGCGAAATGTCTGGTCGAGTACATAACATGGCATACATGATAGATCCTATAGTCGAAGCATAAGGAATCATACTCATGCGATGTCACTCATTAGATGTCATTGGACATTGAGTCTTTCTAAGAGTAATGCCATGAAACATTGGCAAAATTCCTCTTTTAGAATTTTGCATACTTAACCTATTCAGCACCTTATCAATATAAGTGCTTTGACTCAAACCAATTAACCTTTTAGATCTATCCCTATAGATCTTAATCCCAAGGATATAAGCAGCTTTGCCCAAATCTTTCATTGAAAAGGACATCCCTAACCATTCTTTGGCCTTTTGCAGAATAGGGACGTCATTTCCAATGAGTAATATGTCATCAATATATAACACAAGAAGCATTATAGCGCTTCCACTAACCTTCTTGCATACACAAGGTTCATCTTCATTTTTGATGAATCCAAACTCTCTAACTGTTTTATCAAAATGAAGATTCTAGCTCCAAGAAGCTTGCTTCAATCCACAAATGGATCTTTGTAGCTTACATACCTTTCTAGAATTCTCAGGATGGACAAAACCCTCAGGTTGTGTTATGTACACATCTTCAAGTAAGTTTCCATTAAGAAATGCTATTTTGACATCCATTTGCCATATCTCATAGTTATAATATGCAGTATTGGCAATAAGGATCCTTATTGATTTAAGTATCGCGACTGGTGAAAAGGTTTCATCATAGTCAATAACATGAGTTTGCTTAAAGCCTTTTACAACTTGTCTTGCTTTAAAGGTATTTACTTTGCCATCTATGTCGGTTTTCTTTTTGAAAACCCACTTGCACCCAATGGTCTTAGTTCCTTCAGATGGATTAATCAAATTCCAAACTTAATTATCATACATGGATTGCATCTTAGATTTCATGGCTTCTATCCATTTCTCTGATTCTGGACCTAAGACAGCATCTTGATAGGTAGTAGGCTCATCTTAATCCATGAGCATTACTTCACGACTATCTGTCATGAGAAATCCATATCTCTCGAGCTCATGTTGTATCCTATCAAATCTACGTGGAACTTGTGTAATAGGTACAGGTTCCACAACTATTTGTGAAACTTGTTGAGTTTCCAATGATGGTTCTATGTTATCTTGTGGTTCTCGAACTTCTTTGAGTTGTATTTTTCTCCCACTGGTTCTTTTAGAAATAAATTCTTTTTCTAAAAAGACACCATTTTGAGCAACAAATACTTTGTTCTCAGAAGGATTATAAAAGTAATATCCTTTAGTTTCCTTAAGACATCCCACAAAAAGACATTTATCAGATTTTGGTGCTAATTTATCTGAGACTTGTCATTTGACATAAGTCTCACAACCCTAAATCTTTAGAAAATATAAACTAGGAGTTCTCTTGGTCCATATCTCATATGGTGTCTTTTCAACTGCTTTAGATGGAACTCGATTCAAAGTGAATGCGGCTATTTCTAATGCATAACCCTAAAACTGTAACACCCCCTACCCATACGTAGGCGTACCCATCCTCAAGGAGTGAGAAGCCGTATAAGTCGGGTGTGTCACCAAGTAGATAAAGATACAAAGCATACATTCATCAATAACATCCATACATCATTACGGGGAAATTAAAACCTTCATAAGCATCAGAATATTCCATCATTACAATAACAAAATTCGTTACAAAAATGTTCTGATCAAAAGCCAGAATAAAATAATTACATATCCCAAAGTATATAAATGCGGAAGCTTTACAAAATAATGGTGTAAAGAGAGTTCTGATACAAAAGAATCAGTCATGCTATCAAAAATAAAACCCTAATACTAATCCCTCTGTGTTGGCTTGACTGGCGACGACTATCCCAAAAGAACACCATCCTCCGCACCTGCACGAATAAAACACCGTGCTAAGCGATAAACGCTTAGTGGAGAACACACAACAAAAGAGTGGACGGCCATTCACAATGGTCGTCTATGCCATACACATACAATATGACCAATGCGGAAAATGATATCAGCTATATAATCATAATTGCATAATAAAGACATGCATTCAGAAGTTCACATCCACATTCACTTACACTTTAGTTGATTTCTCATTCTTATCATTATATGCATCCGAATACCATATTCTTGTAAACATATCAAAGCGGAACAAAATAAAAAGAGCACCTGCTGACTCACAATAGTGGATAACGAGAAAAGGCATAGCGTACCTTACGGGCACGAATCAAACGCATAGCGTACCTTACGGGTACGAATCAGAAACCATTTTATTTTTGTCGCATTCAAAACATTTTACAAAGGGGACCTTAAACAAGATCCAAAATGCATAAGGGGTTCGCGAGGAACTAAACGGGGACCTGATCGGGGTCTAGACAGAACTGAGGCTGCAGCTAAGAGACTCTATTAGGCATGCCTAACTATCCACTAAACTGACTCTTGCAGGTAATGTATAATACAATTCACATTTAGTTACACATTTGTTCAATATGAATAACCATTGAATTTAACATACATAAATCAATTATATTTAAGCATTACATATTTAGTTCATAGGTTAAGGAATAATATGGCATACAAATATTTAGCATATAAGAAGATACTAAATAACATTTAGATAGCTTAGCATGAAATATAATACAAAAAAAAAACATCCAGAGCAAAGATATGACTGAACAAAGAAAGCCATCTAATGTACACCCTTATCACGTCTATAATAGAGCACAAACACGAGTAATATATAGCTCATGTAATATTCAAATCACAAGTTCTTGCTTCCTAATTAAATTAGATTTAATCAAATAATATATTAGGTTTAATGCCTTAATCATAAATTATAAACATGTTATATAATTCTCGTCATGAGTATTTATTCATCTAGCAAATTATGCTTATAGTTTAATTCATGGTTAATCATCATATTAATTAATTATTCGTTATAAGAATTTATTCAATTCAAAGAAATTTAATTATATATCCTCATTACCTAACTATAAAATAAGTAACATTAAAATTTTCAGGTGTTTCTAGACACTTTGGGGCTAATTCGGAGGTGTAGAACCGATTCTAGGATGAATTGGTGAAGAGGGAAAAATTTTACTAAAACACAGCTGTGCTTTAAAAAAAGCACAGTTGTGCTCTACTGCTAATCGTCGATCTAATTGCCAAAAACACAGCTGTGTCCTACTAAAAGCACAACTGTGCTTTCCAACCAGTCCCCAAACGTTATCAAAATTAAGAGCACAGCACAGGGTAGAATTCAGTTCCTTAGTCTACTTGCATTTTTTTTTGAAGTAGTAAACAACATTTTCAAACCAAATAGTCTCATAATAATTAATCCTCAAGATGTTATCTTTCTAGTGACAAAATTTTATATCAATAGGAGCTCAAATCGGGGAGATATACTCAAATTGCTCTAACCTGTTCCACAGACACACTTGACAAATTTTGCTACTGTAATGGGCGATTTTGAAATAGTTAGAGTCCGAATTAAATTATAGTTATTTCTAAATAGTTTTAGACACAGATGTTGTGGTTCTAACCCAACTAGAATTATGCATTTTGGAGTCCTAAAACTCAACTTATGCTAAAAAGAGTGACCAAAGGTCAATCAGACCCACCTAGGCAGATTCACCCGTTGGAATTCTATGTGCTTCAAACAACTCATTTGGCACAAACACTTTACCCAATTTAATTCAGATCCACATAGCACATAAACTAACACATCAGAAAATTGAATTAGTAACACACAAATTAACACAAAAATTCCCAAACACCATACAATTTCCAGAATTTCAAAACACAACATTTTCCCAAACCTGAAAACTCCTTAGCTCTTATCACTTTGTTCCACTACTCCCAACCTTCTCTTTGTCTTTAGGGTCACGGGAAGGCTCAGCTAAACAACACCCAACAAATCAAACAATTAATCAAAATCCTAAATTAACTCTAACCCCAAAAATGAAAAGAGAAGAAGAAGATGAACACATTAAATAACAAATGCAGCAACTTACCAAACAAACTCCTTAAGATTACCAAAATCCACCAAATCTAATCACAAAGAGTGAGCAAAGATAGAGAAGAGGAAGAGGAAGAGGAAGGGAAAGCAAAATAGAAGAGGGGAAACGGGAATTGGGAGAGCAGATTTCTGCTCTTCTCTTTCTCTTTCCTCAAGAAAACACTTTCCCTTTTTCCACATGGCACCCTACTATTGGTGGGTCTTCATAATTCACACCCTACATGCATACATCAAAACACACACAATACTCTCCCAACTAATGCACACCCTACTTATGTGTGAATAAAACATATAACCAGAACTCCACTACTCATATCCTACAATAGTACACTCATGCACACATAAACATATCCCAACTAATTAACACTCTAATAACATACATGCATCCACATGCTAACAAAATCCACAAACATGTAATATACCCCAAAATACCCTTGTCACATGCCAAAATACACACAAATGCACACATACACATGGCTCGTACTACTAGGGGGCAAACGGGGTGTGACAACTCTCCCCTACTAATAAGAATTTCGTCCTCGAAATTCTCACCTGAACTGAACAAATGTGGATACTGAGCTCTCATCGACTCTTCTGGTTCCCAAGTCACTTCCTCGACTCCATGATAGTTCCATAACACTTTAACCAACGAAATCTGCTTACTCCTCAGCTGTCTCACTTCTCTAGCTAGGATGGCTTTTGGTTCCTCATCATAAGAAAAATCTAGTCGCAATTTCACATCTTGAACTGATAGAACATGTGACGGATCTGATCTATATCGACGAAGTATCGAAACATGGAAAACATCGTGCAACTTCGCCAACTCTATCAGTAAAGCCAATCTATAAGCTACCGGACCAACCTTAGCCAAAATCTCATAAGGACTAATGAAGCGAGGACTAAGCTTACCTTTCTTTCCAAACGGAAGCACTTTCCTCCAAGGCGAAACTTTAAGGAAAACCTTGTCCCCGACCTCAAACTGCACATCTTTCCTCTTCAAGTTGGCATAGGACTTTTGTCGATCCTTAGCCTCTTTCAAATTCCGCTGCACAACTCTGATCTTCTCCTCGATATCCCGAACCAACTCTAGTCCAATGACTGAATGCTCGGATAGCTCGGTCCAACAAACCGGAGTCCTACACTACCGACCATACAAAGCCTCATATGGTGCCATACCGATGCTCGACTGATAGCTATTATTGTAGGCAAACTCCATAAGCAACACATATCTGTCCCAACTACCCGAAAAATCCAAAGCACACGCCCTCAACATATCCTCTAGAATCTGAATGACCCGTTCTGACTGACCATCTGTCTAAGGATGGAATGCCGTACTGAAGTTTAACTTTGTACCCAAAGCTCTCTGCAACTCTTTCCAAAACTTTGAAGTGAACCTTGGGTCCCGATCTGATACTATGGATAATGGCACTCCATGCAACCGAACTATTTCATCCACATAAATACTGGCCAATCTATCCATCGGATAGTCCACTCTCACAGGCAAGAAATGAGCTAACTTCGTAAGTCGATCCACTATCACCCAAACTGAATCGTGCTTCCTCTGAGTCAAAGGCAATCCAGCTATAAAGTCCATGGCTATATCATCCCACTTCCACTCAGGAATGGATAAAGGCGTAAGCAATCTCGAAGGAACTTAATGCTCGACCTTTACCTGCTGACATGTCAAACACTTAGACACAAAATCCACAATGTCCCTCTTCATGCCGAACCACCAATAAAACTGTTTCATGTCCCGGTACATCTTTTTGCTCCCGGGATACAAGGTAAAAATCATAGTATGTGCCTCACTCAAAAGCTATTTCCTTAACTCCTCATTCTCAGGCACACACAAGCGGTTTCTATACATAAGCATCCCATCTAAAACTGAGAAATCTGACTGCTTACCAGAACTAACCTCTTGCACAATCCGTTGCAACCTCTCATCACCCTTCTAAGCATCCATAATCCTCTGTCTCAAGGTAGGCTTCACTCGTAACTGAGCAACGAAAGCCCCATCTGAATCAAACCTCCATCTAAATCATCTCAGGAACAAAGCTGAAACCGACTTCCGACTCAAAGCATCTGCGACTACATTAGCCTTACCAGGATGGTAATCCACTATGCAATCGTAGTCCTTAAACAACTCAAGCCAACGATGCTGTCTCATGTTTAACTCCTTCTGCGTGAGGAAATACTTCAAACTCTTATGGTCCGTAAAAATCCTACACTTTTCCCCATACAGATAATGGCGCTTAATCTTCAGAGCAAAGATAACCGCTGCTAACTCCAAATCTTGTGTCGGATAATTCCTCTCATATGACTTTAACTGACGAGAAATAAAAGCCACAACCTTACCTTCTTGCATCAAAACACAGCCAAGACCGATACCCGAAGCATCACTATACATTACAAACTCCTTACCCGAGATGGGTTGAGTAAGTATAGGAGCCTCGACTAGCAACTTCTTCAACCTCTCAAAACAAGCCTGGCACTTATCCGACCACTCAAATCTAACTCCTTTCCTCAACAATCTTGTCATCGGAGCGGCAATCATTGAAAAATCCTCAACAAACCAACGGTAATAACCCGCCAAACCAAGAAAACTCCTCACTTCTTGAACATTTCTAGGTGCTTTCTAATCAAATATTGCCTCAATCTTGGCCAAATCCACCTGAATACCTCTAGCCAAAACAATGTGACCCAGAAATGACACTACCCAAAGCTAAAAGTCGCACTTGCTAAGCTTAGCAAACAACCGATGCTCTCTCAATACTTGCAAAACCAACCGGAGATGTTCTTCATGCTCACTCTCATTCTTGGAATACACCAAGATGTCATCTATAAATACCACTACAAACCGATCTAAGCATGGCCTAAATACTATGTTCATCAAATCCATGAATGCCGCTGGAGCATTGGTCAAACCAAACAGCATCACAAGGAACTCATAGTGGCCATACTGAGTCCGAAATGCAGTCTTAACCACATCCTCATCCTTAACCCGAATCTGGTAATACCCTGACCGAAGATCAATCTTTGAGAAAACACCTGCACCTCTAAGCTGATCAAACAAATCCTCAATCCTAGGCAGAGGATACTTATTCTTCACTGTGACCTTGTTAATTTGCCTATAATCAATACACATCCACAAAGATCCATCTTTCTTCTTAACAAACAAAACAGGTGCTCCCCATGGATATATACTGGGTCTAATAAACCCCTTATCTAATAGCTCTTGTAGTTGAGTTTTGAGTTCTCTCAACTCTACAGGAGCCATCCAATAAGGTGCTTTCGATATGGGAGTGGTACCCGGCATAATCTCTATGGACAACTCAACTTCTCTCTCAGGAGGCAAACCTGGCAATTCACTCGGAAACACATCACTAAACTCCCGCACAACCGGGATGTCCTCAATCTGAACTTGATCCCTCTTGGAATCCAACACAATAGCTAGGAAGGCCTCACAACCCTTCCTAATGAACCTCTTAGTTTGCATCGCTGAAATCACATTATTCAAAGAACTAGCACCCAAACCTTTCACAAACACAGGAGACTGACCTCTATCCCGAAGCACAACTGTCTTCCTATGTCAATCAACTACAGCCCGATGCTTACCCAACCAGTCAGTACCCAGAATCAGATCAAACTCTCTGAAAGGCAACTCAATCAAATCCGCTGGAAACACAACTCCCTCAACTAACAAAGGACAATTCTTATAAACTCTACTCACATTGACACTATGCCCTAATCGACTGGTCACACATATCTCACAATCTAGCTGATCTACCACATGCAACTTATCAACAATCTTATCCGTGCACAAGTATGAGTGTGTGGACCCAGGGTTAATTAGAGCATACAATTCAGTGTCATGGAGTTGGAACTTACCAACAATAACACCGGGCGCATCCTGCTCTTTTCTGGCTCTCACAGCATAGGCTCTAACTGCAACTGGCAACTGACGCTCAACAGACTCTGATGCAACTCCCTCTCTAGGCCGACCGCCTCTACCTCTACCTCGGCCTCTACCGCAAGTAGCCTATGTGGCATTCGAACCAACTCTACTGGCCTCCCTTCGATCACCTGAAGCTTCATACGATCTCGAACAGTTGGCCAAAAAGTGTTCGGTGCTCCCGCAACGGAAACACCCACCAGTGAGCCACCTACACTCACCCCTGTGTGGCTTACCACAGTGTGCGCACTTAGGTAACACTTCTATCCTAGAACCCAAATGACCTCTACCAGAACCAGATACCCTGCCTGAAAACTGCCTTCTCCCTCTAGTGGTTGGACCAGATGATGACTCATCCTGCGGGTTCCTAGATCTCTTACCCGAGGATGATGAAGATGAACCACAACGAGAAGGATTCCTCCTCTGAGCTCTCTCTCTTAGTACTGACTCTGATCTCTCCGCCCTCATAGCAGCATCTACTATCTGGTAATAATTCACCCCCGGTGTGCTCATAATAAAAATCAGCATAACTCGCAAAAACTCATTCAAACCAGCCTCAAAATGCCGACATCTAAACTCATCAGTCATAATACCTACTGGAGCATACCTAGACAACCGGTTGAACTCTTTCTCAAACTCTAAAACCGATAAAGTCCTCTGTTTCAAGCTCAAAAACTGTGCCCATCTAGCATCCTTATAAGTCTGAGTTATGTACTTCTTCGTGAACTCTCCCTCAAAGAAATCCCAAGTAATCGGATCAGGTAGCTGAGTATGCCTACAAACCAATTCCCACCATTCATAAGCGGACCCTTGCAGTAAAGCTACTGCACACTTTGCCTGCTGATCAGGAGGACATCTAACCTCTTTCAAGGCACGCTTCACCTTATCCACCCATTTCTCAGCTAACTCTGACTCATCCAAACCTGTTCCATAAAAGTCTTCAGTACTAGCTCTTCTCACAGTTTCTATAGGAGCTCTGGGGGCAGTCACTCTCTCCAAAACCCTAGCCATGTCCCTGAATATAGCCTCGAAATGCACAGCAGCAGCCTCGGGCTGGACCCTAGCAGGTTGAGCCAACACAGATACCGAAGGATCAACACCTTGGGGATTTACGCTTTCAGCTGATCCCTCAAGAGATCTTCGAGCGGAACCCGAATCCATCTAGACAAAAGAAAGATAACCGCATCAGCCAACACAGTCCTAGACACATACGCATCTATGCACGTCAACCACAACAATACCCAGAAATGCCTAAACCTAGGCTCTGATACCAAAAACTGTAACACCCCCTACCCATACGTAGGCGTACCCATCCTCAATGAGTGAGAAGCCGTATAAGCCGGGTGTGTCACCAAGCATATATATATACAAAGCATATATTCATACATAACATCCAAACATCATTACGGGGAAATTAAAACCTTCATAAGCATCAGAATATTCCATCATTACAATAACAAAATTTGTTACAAAAATGTTCTGATCAAAAGCCAGAATAAAATAATTACATATCCCAAAGTATATAAATGCGGAAGCTTTACAAAATAATGGTGTAAAGAGAGTTCTGATACAAAAGAATCAGTCATGTTATCAAAAATAAAACCCTAACACTAATCCCTCTGTGTTGGCTTGACTGGCGACAACTATCCCAAAAGAACACCATCCTCCGCACCTGCACGGATAAAACACCGTGCTAAGCGATAAACGCTTAGTGGGGAACACACAACAAAAGAGTGGACGGCCATTCACAATGGTCGTCTATGCCATACACACACAATATGACCAATGTGGATAATGATATCAGCTATATAATCATAATTGCATAATAAAGACATGCATTCAGAAGTTCACATCCACATTCACTTACACTTTAGTTGATTTCTCATACTTATCATTATACGCATCCGAGTACCATATTCTTGTAAACATATCAAAGCGGAACAAAACAAAAAGAGCACCTGCTGACTCACAATAGTGGATAACGAGTAAACGCATAGCGTACCTTACGGGCACGAATCGAACGCATAGCGTACCTTACGGGTATGAATCAGAAACCATTTTATTTTTGTCGTATTCAAAACATTTTACAAAGGGGACCTTAAACAAGATCCAAAATGCATAAGGGGTTCGCGAGGAACCAAACGGGGACCTGATCGGGGTCCAGACAGAACTGAGGTTGCAGCTAAGAGACTCTATTAGGCATGCCTAACTATCCACTAAACTGACTCTTGCAGGTCATGTATAATACAATTCACATTTAGTTACACATTTGTTCAATATGAATAACTATTGAATTTAACATACATAAATCAATTATATTTAAGCATGACATATTTAGGTCATAGGTTAAGGCATAATATGGCATGCAAATATTTAGCATATAAGAAGACACTAAATAACATTTAGATAGCTTAGCATGAAATATAATACAAAAGAAAAAAACATCCAAAGCAAAGAAATGACTGAACAAAGAAAGCCATCTAATGTACACCCTTATCACGTCTATAATAGAGCAGAACCACGAGTAATATATAGCTCATGTAATATTCAAATCACAAGTTCTTGCTTCCTAATTAAATTAGATTTAATCAAATAATATATTAGGTTTAATGCCTTAATCATAAATTATAAACATGTTATATAATTCTCGTCATGAGTATTTATTCATCTAGCAAATTATGCTTATAGTTTAATTCATGGTTAATCATCATATTAATTAATTATTCATTATAAGAATTTATTCAATTCAAGGAAATTTAATTATATATCCTCATTACCTAACTATAAAATAAGTAACATTAAATTTTTCAGGCATTTCTAGACAATTTGGGGCTAATTTGGAGGTGTAGAACCGATTGTAGGATGAATTGGTGAAGAGGGAAAAATTTTACTAAAA
The DNA here is from genome assembly GCA_947683425.1 of Excoecaria cochinchinensis. Taxonomy (NCBI): domain Eukaryota; kingdom Viridiplantae; phylum Streptophyta; class Magnoliopsida; order Malpighiales; family Euphorbiaceae; genus Excoecaria; species Excoecaria cochinchinensis. The sequence continues at coordinate 24,339,706 of CANTUQ010000146.1, forward strand.
CACAGCTGTGCTTTATAAAACGCACAACTGTGCTCTATAAAACGCACAGCTGTGCTCTACTGCTAATCGTCGATTTAATTGCCAAAAACACAGCTGTGTCCTACTAAAAGCGCAGCTGTGCTTTCCAACCAGTCTCCAAACGTTATCAAAATTAAGAGCACAGCACAGGGCAGAATTCAGTTCCTTAGTCTACTTGCATATTTTTTTGAACTAGTAAACAACATTTTCAGACCAAATAGTCTTCATAACAATTAATCCTCAAGATGTTATCTTTCTAGTGACAAAATGTTAAATCAATAGGAGCTGAAATCGGGGAGATATACTCAAATTGCTCTAACCTGTTCCACAGACACACCTAACAAATTTTTTCTACTGTAATGGGCGATTTTGAAATTGTTAGAGTCCGAATTAAATTATAGTTATTTCTAAAACGTTTTAGACACAGATGTTGTGGTTCTAACCCAACTGGAATTATGCATTGTGGAGTCGTAAAACTCAACTTATGCTAAAAAGAGTGACCAAAGGTCAATCAGACCCACCTAGGCAGATTCACCCGTTGGAATTCTATGTGCTTCAAACAACTCATTTGGCACAAACACTTTACCCAATTTAATTCAAATCCACATAGCACATAAACTAACACATCAGAAATTCAATTCATTAATTAGGAATTACTAACACACAAATTAACACAAAAATTCCCAAACACCATACAATTTCCAGAATTTCAAAACACACATCATCAAAACATAACATTTTCCCAAACCTAAAAACTCCTTAGCTCTTATCACTTTGTTCCACTACTCCCAACCTTCTCCTTATCTTTAGGGTCACGGGAAGGCTCAGCTAAACAATACCCAACAAATCAAACAATTAATCAAAATCCTAGATTAACTCTAACCCCAAAAATGTAAAGAGAAGAAGAAGATGAACACATTAAATAACAAATGCAGCAACTTACCAAACAAACTCCTTAAGAATACCAAGATCCACTAAATCTAATCACAAAGAGTGAGCAAAGATAGAGAAGAGGAAGAGGAAGGGGAAGGGAAAGCAAAAGAGAAGAGGGGAAACGGGAATTGGGAGAGCAGATTTCTGCTCTTCTCTTTCTCTTTCCTCAAGAAAACACTTTCCCTTTTTCCACATGGCACCCTACTATTGGGGGGTCTTCATAATTCACACCCTACATGCATACATTAAAACACACACAATACTCTCCCAACTAATGCACACCCTACTTATGTGTGAATAAAACATAGAACCACAACTCCACTACTCATACCCTACAATAGTACACTCATGCACACATAAACATATCCCGACTAATTCACACTCTAATAACATACATGCATCCACATGCTAGCAAAATCCACAAACATGTAATATACCCCAAAATACCCTTGTCACATGCCAAAATACACACAAATGCACACATATACCTGGCTCGTACTACTAGGGGGCAAACGGGGTGTGACAAAAAGGATAAAGGAAGATCTGTTTGACTCATCATAGATCAAACCATATCTAATAAAATATAATTCCTCCTTTCAGATACACAATTCCATTATAGTGTTCTAGGTAGAGTTAATTGTGAAACAATTCCACAATCTCTTAAATGATTGTCAAACTCTTGGCTCAGATATTCACAACCTTTATCAGATCGAAGTGCCTTAGTAGTTTTACCAAGCTGATTTTATACTTCATTTTGAAAGGTTCTGAACATTTCAAATGATTCATATTTATGTTTCATTAGATAGACATAGCCATATCTATTGAAATCATCAATGAATGTAATGAAGTACTGAAATCCTCCCCTGGTATTTATGCTTAATGGGCCACATACGTTAGAATGTACAAGGCCTAATAAGTCAGTGGCCCTTTCATTATGTCTAGTGAAAGGATCTTTTATCATCTTGCCTAATAAACAAGATTTGCAATTATCAAATGATTCAAAATCAAATGATTGCAAAAGTCCATCTTAATGGAGTTTAGATATGCGTTTCTCATTTAGGTGACCAAGGTGACAATGCCATAAATATGTTGTATTTAAATCATTTAGTTTGGATTTCTTTGTAGTTATGTTATAAATATCATGATTATTAAATATTTCTAGATTTAGGACATAAAACCCACAATATGAATCAGTAATACCATAAAGCATGTCATCATATTAAATAGAACATTTCTTATTCTTAATAAGAAAAGAAAAACCTTCATCATCCAAACTTGAAACTGAAATAATATTCCTACTCAAACTAGGAACATAATAGCAATTGTTCAAAACTAACAAAAGCCCATTGGGCAAAGTCAATTCATAATGCCTACAGCTAAAGCAACAACTTTTGCTCCATTTCGTACTCGTAGGTCCACTTCACCATTTTTCAGTTGCCTACTCCTTTTGAGTCCCTGCACATTTGTACAAATGTGAGATCCACATCCAGTATCTAATACCCAATAAGTAGAAGTAGATAAATTAATTTCTATAACATAAATACTTGAAGATGTAGTCTCACCACTCTTCTTCTTCTTCTTCAATTCTTCCTAGTAGAGCTTGCAGTTCCTCTTCCAATGGCTAGGTTCATTGCAATGGAAGCAAACTCCCTCCTTTGGAGCTTTAGCCTTGGGCTTGGGCTTGGGCTTAGGCTTACAAGCAACTTTTGCCTTAGCCTTGCCCTTACCCTTAATTTTCTTCCCTTTCCCTTTGTTGACCATTAATTTATGGCTAGGCTTTTCTTGAGGCTTTGCTCAGCTATTTTAAGCATCGCATGCAGCTCAGCAATGGATTTCTCCATATTGTTCATGTTATAGTTCATGATGAATTGGTCATAACTATCAGGTAATGAATTAAGTACCAAATCCGTTGCCAGTTCTAAACTGAGGGGAAATCCAAGCCTCTCGAGGTGATCAATATAGCCCTTCATTTTCAAAACATGAGAGCTAACTGAGGCACCTTCAGCCATCTTGCAAGAATGTAATGCTTTGGTAGTTTCATACCTTTCTTGCCTTGCTCGATGTTGGAAGGTCTGCTTGAGATGAGCACTCAACTCATAAGCCTCCATATTTTCTAGATCCTTCTGAAGTTCTGGGCACATGGTAGCCAACATGAGACACCCAATATCTACAGAATCATCAATATATTTCTTGTATTTCTCTTTGACCGCCCTTGTGGCATTAGCAGGTGGGTCATCAAGAATAGGCTCATCCAACACATATAGCTTCCTTTCTTGCTTGAGAACAGTTCTCAAGTTCCTGAACCAGTCAAGGAAGTTTCTGCCAGTTTCTTTAAATTTGTCCTTCTCAAGGACAAATCGTAGTGATAAAATGGAAGTGTTATTTAATGCCATTAATCTACAAACATCCAAGATAAATAATATTAGTACCAATTTCATTTTAGGTTTTCTTATAAACTCCCACTAAAATAACCCTCAATTATTAATCACAACAATTGTAATAATTTAGTGGGCTAAGATCCATATTTCACCTAACTCTAAGTCAGCTTTGGCATGACGCTTATAGTTAAGTTATTTAGGTAGGTAGGTCCTTTACCAATTACATCTTATGTAACCCTTAGATCATTTATGAGATTTTGACATCATATATCCCGACATATTTTAATCCCATCTAATGCCCTTAGGCCCAAAACGGTTTTGATAGCCTAATCAAGTTTAACCATTTTAAACATATGGGTATCACCATTACCCATCCTGCCTTACTATTTGGCAAAAACTACATTTTGGTGATCTTAGTCTTGACATGTGTTTTATTTATGGGTGGCATATGACTTAAAATTATGGTGAGGGATTTTGATTTTAACTTATGATGTCTAATTATTTATATATATCATGCATCATTCTATACATGGCATCATATACACACATATATATAATCATTCATTGCATCACATACTGATAAAATATGCATAATATATAAAACATGTCATAGCATGGCAAAAATCTATTTTGATCCTCATAAGCCAATATGAAGATAAAGGGTCAATCGTAGGTGTATTATATGGATTTGACTTGATTAACAACTTCCATCTTTCATCTCCATCACCATGGACTTGGATTGATCTCCATTGTTATCTCTATGTAGGATCTTCGTCTTCATTACAATAATGATACAAAGAAATTCTACTACAACTATTAAGTAAAATAAAGATTACAACAAAATTAACGACACGCAGGTCATATTTAAAATTACAAACCTGTATAGTTAATTAAATAAAGTAAAATAAATCTCATCCACATGAGGTTCAATTGGCCATGCTATGCACCATGCAAAGACATCATACATACAATACATCAAATAAATCATATTATCTTATAATATACAAATATATTATTAAATTGACATATTAAAATTAATGAATATTAAATCCAATGATATATAAGGTTAACATGTGGCTGTATATATATATAGATAGATATATATTTAGCCGTAGCCCTAATTATCAATTAACATTCTCTGTCACTTTTTTTAAAAAAAAAAGAGAGAAAAGAATTCATTTTATTTTACTACCATTCTTTGAGAAAGAAAAGGTACAAAGAGAAAAATAAACCCTAGTTGTAATAGGAGCTAGCACCCCTACATCCGTTCACTATTCGTGTGTGGATACCAATAGAGGGTGGTTGTTTCTTGGAGTAGCACTTGTAGTTTGATCTGACCTCGGAGTAAACTGTTTGCATTTAAGCAGGAAGTATTCAATCTGATCATAATACAGACATAAATTGATTATTTTTGCACACCAATAGGTTGGAAATCTTTAAACCCTCATTCTAAATCAATTGAAATGCATAGATCCTGATGGGTTTTTATTTTAATTTTTGCTGCATTTATATTTTGAATATATTACTTAAACCCAACAGTTTTTGCTTGGAATTACCAAAAAATGCTCAAGATTGATATGTTAGTGGCAGAGCACTCCATACCCACTTATAAAGAAGCTAAGGTAATAAACCATAAGCTTCAGCAGGTTTTTCCAAAATGGCCAAAGCCCATCAAAGATGAGGTCCAAAGAGGAAAAGGAGGCAGGGTTCATTGAGGAGGTAAAATGGCCAACATGGTTGTGTGTTGACTACATGTGTTGGGTTTTATCGCAGTAATTCAAAATTAAGCGCAACAGAATATAAAACAAAACCTAAATAGGATCTAAGCGATCCAATTGATTTAAAAGAAATTGAAAGATTTACCGACCTTTTTGTAACACAGAAACGTTGAAATAACCTCTTTAATCAGACTGTAGGCGCTGCTCCAAAGAACGAACACCCTCTATGGTATCCATATGCACGAATCAGTGAACAGATAAATGCAGGGGTGCTAGCTCCCTTTCTATGCAACTCATTTTTTTTTTTACATTTTCTTTCACAAAGAAAAAGGTGGCTAGGGTTTCTTATCTTTCTTAAAATGACAGCCACTAACTAGTTTCTTAGGGTTTAACATGTATATATCTTTCTCTTATATATAGCTTATGAAAACCCTAAAGAGAAACAAATTAGGGATATTGTCTCTTATTTAAAAAAAAAAGGAGATATATATATATATATATATTAAAAAATAATAAGAAATATTATATGTATATATATTTGTATAATTCGAATAAAATATCTATTATATTTAAATTCAAAATGCCCTAATTAAAATCCACTCTATTCATTATGTTCTTGGTGTGTGACCTAATAGGTTTATATTAAGTTGGCAGTAGGCCCAATTCCATAACAGGCCAACAAGTCTTAATTGGTCTCTAGCATGACATTATAACTACCTAAATAATATAAATATCGTTAGTCCGATTTTAACCTAACAACAGAACATGTTATTATCCTTTTGTCACACGATATCTTGTTTGAACATAAGTCATGGTCCATGTTAAACTTATATTGTTCAAACATATAATTTGCTGATCACTAAGTAGACTGATAAATTCAAATGACATTGATCACACTATAAATTAATTTGAGCATGGCTATGCATTTTACAGTCCTACTTATCGAGGGGCCCAATAGATATCTCTCTCATAAGAAAGGGATAAATTCCATCTTGATTATTCACTTTCCTATGCATAATTCTCATCATCTCCAATCATAAACTTTATAGTTATCCGATTAAAGATAATGTTTGATTATGTAGAAACATAATGCTCCTTATGTAGGAAACCGTGATAACCTTAGGTCAAACGATTCAATAACATATTTATTATAAGATCACTTATGACCCTAACCCATGTAGTGATCTTATAGCAGGTCTATCCAGTACCTTGTTCTCTAACAAATACCTATAAGTTTTATTTACATCACCATATATATATATAATCATCTCATGATTATCAATCAAACTTATACTAGTCTTAATTTATCTTTATACCCTTTAGTGATGAATGACTAGGGAATAATAAGAATAATATTAAATATTATTCACAAACATTACTATAATGTAATATGCCATTAATATTAATGTGGAGAAAACCATTATATAAATAAAATATAATCATTACATTAAGGTCCAAATAGTTGGCCTAGGGCATAACCACCTAACAACATGGACCTCAACAAGGCATGTCCTCAGGATGACTTCCCCCTACCTCATATCGATGTGCTTATTGATAGTGCTTCCTTGGATGTAATGCTGGGTATGATGGATGGTTATTATGGGTAGAAATAGTTTCTTAATAGAATACTTAATAAAATCAAGACAATATTTACCACTGAATGAGGGAACTTCTGCTACAAGGTGATGCCATTTGTCCTTAAAAATGCAGGTGCGACTTATCAAAGGATGTCAACCAAAATTCTAAAGGACCTGATCCATAAGGAAGTAAAATTTTATGTTGATGATATGATGGTCAAGTCTCTTACTGGGGATTTACACTTTTAGGCTTTAGAGAATTTTTTTCAATAGATCATTAAGTACAATATGTGCCTCAACCCAAAGAAGTGCAATTTTTGGGGTCACTTGAGTCAAGCTTTTACGATATGTGGTCAATAGCAGGGGCATATAGACTTATCCCAATAAGATCAAACTTATCAAGGACATGCAAACACTACGAACAGAGAAGGAAATCAGAGGGTTTTTAGGGAAGATATAATACATCGGCAGATTCATTACCAAATTAACTAACATTTGTGAGCTAATGTTCAAGCTCTATGGCAAGAGCCAACCGACTAAGTGGAATGATCAGTGCTAGCTAGCCTTTGATAAAATCAAGGATTATTTAACCAACCATTCCATTTTAAGACCCCTTCCTCCAAGTCAAATCCTGATTTTATATTAGCTATAGAGGCTAAATCGACTGGGGCTATGGTCACATAGATGATGGCATCAGTAAGAAGAGGCAATTTACTATTTAAGCAAGATGTTCCTCCCCTATAAGCTGAAGTATTTGAGATAAAAAAAAAAGATCTATTTAGCCACAATCTAGGTCTCAAAAAAGGTTTAGAATTACTTCAATCCTATACGGTGATGGTGCTCCAGGATCCCCTTTAGTACTTACACATCGCTCCTTCATTCCTTGGTTGGATGGGCGGACGGTTGCTACTTTTAGAAGAGTTTAATGTGAAATATGTTGCAAAAAATACCGTTAAAGGTAGGGCACTAGTAGAGTTTTTGGCCTAGAACCCCCATGGTGATGAGTCTGAATATGACTTCCCAAATGAAGCTTTGGAGGTCATTTTTGTTCAATGGTGGAAGTTGTATTTTGATAGTACTTCAAATATGAGGGATTCAGGTGAAGGAGTTGTCCTAATCACTCTAAAGAATGAGTCCATTCCGTTAGCAAAGAAGTTGAACTTCAAGGCCACAAACAACATCATTGAATACGAAGCTTATACTTTCGAGTTGGAATCTCTCTTGGCTTTGGGCATCAAGTTAGTGGAATTTTATCGTGATTCCATGCTAGTGGTCCATAAAGTTTAAAAAGAGCTGAAAGTCAGGGAAGAAAAGCTTCTACCATATGCCAAGCATATGCAAACACTTAGCTATAAATTCGAAACTTGTACCTTCTGTCACCTTCCCAGAGAGGAAAATTAGATGGCGGATGCTTTGGCTACCTTGGTTTTAGTGTGGGATAATCTAAAGGGGTTAAAGATAAAATTGATAGTCCTAACTAGTGCTAATAAGCCCTGTTATGAGAAAGAGCCAAAGGTCATGGCAGTGGAAGTGGAAGATGGGGATCTTTGGTTTTATGATCTTCAAAATTATCTAGATAGTGGCCTATCTTGAGAATGCATCTGATAAAGAAAAATCATTCTTGCAAAAGTTAGCTACAACCTTTATCCTCTTTAATGGTACCTTATACAAGCAGCAACCTAATAGCATCCCACTTCACTACCTTACTATCGCATAATCAGATAAGTTCATGGAAGAACTAAATGAGGGTATCTATGGGTCACACATGAATGGTTTCAACTTAATCAAGGCAGTTCTTATGCAAAGCTATTATTGGATCACGATGGAAAAGGATTATATTCAATATGTTAAAAAATGCGGTCAGTATTAAGTTCATGCAAACATGAACCACCTATCGCTTTTCTTATCACCTTGGCCATTTGCTGCCTGTAAGATCAACATCATCGATGAGGTCAAACTGCTACTTTTACGAGCATCGGTTCATCATGGTTGCCATTTATTACTTTTCCACATGTGTTGAGGCTAAATCATTTAGCAAGCTAGGGGCAAAATAGATGTCCCAATTCATTGAAAAAACTCTCACATGCCATTATAGAGTTCCTCATCACATTACCTCAAATAGTGAAGTTCAGGTACAAGGGAAAACCAAGCAATTATTAGAAAAATATAGAATCTTATATTACTGGTCATAGCCATATTGACCACAGGCCAGTAGTGTAGTTGACGCTATAAATAAGAATCTTAAAAGAAGCATTAGCCAGAATGACCATACATACAGTGTAATGACCCAAAATACACCCTAATAGTAATAAGGCACATTTAAGGTGGAATGGAAATCGAATGTACGGGATTAAGTGATGGAAGTGTAAAAGGACGTAACTGTCATTTATGCAAAAGATTCGGCAAAGTGCGGCAACTTGTTAATTTCATAAATTATAGCAAATTTGTATAAATGGAATTATATCATGGGCCTATAGGTATAAATTGAGTTCAATTTCGGATTAATATGAAACAAATATTACTTAAGGCACTAAAAGAAAATTACCCTTTAGTACCTAAGACTTGGACCATTAGAATCATGACACCTAAGCTGCTAGAAGGAAGATATTTTATGGCCATATTTAAGCCAAAGTGGCCGGCCATCTTAAGGAAAAAGAACACAGCAAATCTCCTCACCATCTTCCTCTAATCTCACACATAAAATCACAATTGGAAGAAATTCAAATGGAATATGAGAAATTAAGCATAAATTGCATGACTTAAGTTTGATTGGTAAGTTAACTTCCTTTCCATCTTCTTCTCTTCTTGTACTTGAGAGATTGCTGGAAAATTGTTAAGAATTGCAATTGATGAGAGCTTGTGGATGTGAATTAGTGGAGGATTCAAGCAAGGAGAATGAGGCAGGAAGGCAAAATTGAAAAAAATGGGACAAATCAAGGTTTGGGAACTCTTGACTTTGATATTATGTGTGTTTGTTTTGGGATGAATGTATGTAATTATTTATATACAAAATTGACTAAGAAATGTGTGAGAATTGGTTGTGTTGATATTGGGATAGTTGACATAGCTTAAGCGTGCAAAGTAGTTGTGTTGGTGAAGTTTTGGTGTAAGGTTCATTTGAGTAAGCTTGTGATAGCCATAATTTGATCTACAAACCTCCATATTCGATGAATCCAATTTAATATTAACCTTAAGATCCATATCTATAAATATCTAGAAGAGGTCAGGAGCTGAATCTTACTTTAAGTGCCTCAAAATTGAGCCCAAAGTTAATGTACCTGTTATGCCCGAGTAGTGGGAGTAGTTCTATTCCCAAGGTCATTTCTGAAGTTATAGTGATCCAAATGGTGTGAATTAAAATTATTAAACTAGACATCTAGGAGAGTAATTTTCATGAAGAGAGTATGGTAAAATTATGTCTTTGTCATTCCCAACAATTTTTCAAAGTTGGGACACAATTATGTCCATGGAAGTTGCCCTAGAATAGTCTGTAATTAATAGGTTATATCTTCTAGGACGCAGCTCCAAATGATCTGAAAGTTTATCAGTAGATAGCTAAGACATAGGGGAATGCCATTTACTAGCTTAAAAATGCAGAACAAGTTGGAGGGTGGAGTCTACCTGTGTAACTAGGCACAAGTGGGCTCTGTCACAAGTCGTGCCCTCTGTCACGACTCGGGATAGTAGCCTACTATCACGAGTCGTCCACTTTGTCATGCCTCGTGATAGGGGTTGACTCCTTTTGTGTTTTCTTATGTTTTGTGGGTTTTTTTTTTTCATTCTAATGACCCCCAAATGCATGAATTATGTATTAAAAAGATAAATGGTAATTTATTGATGTAACCACCTTACTATTCTCATACCTATCAGACGATATAAGTGATCGACTACCATAGAAAACTTAAAAAAATAAAATTTGAAATTTTCCATGGTAGTCAAGCACTCATATCGTCTGATAGGTATAAGGACAGTAAGAGTGTTATATTTTATTGGTATCAGAGCGGGTTTAAGCCGTTCTAAGATTTAAGTGAAATAAAAGAAAGTCAATTAGATTTAGATACATGCTATTTAAGGGATGAAAAGTGTTATGAACTGTAACACCCCCACCGTCACCCCCGTTGGAAGGGCACCGGCGGGCGCGCTACCCGACGCTGACTCACATACATGCATGCATACACAAAGCGGAAGCATACATTCATACATAACATACATATGAAAATACAGCGGAAATTAAAACTTTAAAGAAACAAAAGTTGAACATACATTAACTCACATACATACATATAATCACTCAGCGGAAGCATAAGGCGAAAGATAAAACTGAGGAATAACTGAAAGCTTGATTACAATGAGATCCTTACATAACCAAATACATAAGAAAAAGGCTACAAAATTACAGAATTCGAAATACAGAAGCTGAATAAAATATAAAACTTCTAACTCCTATGTGGCCGACCTTGCAGATGCACGACTCGAACCGAACCAAACCTGCCACCTGCACGGGAAAAGAGCCCGTGCTAAGCGATAAACGCTTAGTGGGGAGAACACACAAACAATATGGACGGCCATTCACATTGGTCGCCAAAGCAAGTCACATACACGAATGACATATGCAAATAATCACAACGGATGGATATACATACCGGTATGAGAGAGAGAGCCATGCATTCGAAAGTTCATAATCACATACAATGATCATACCCAAGTACTCATTAACTGGAAACCCATTCACATGCAATACAATTATCATACAGTAATGCACCCAACTATCATGCCGAGAACACTAGTTATCCAAACATACTTTTATCATGTCACAAGATGCATACGCTAATTGGAACTCAGGGTATAACATCAAACCACCACACTTCCACTGCGTAACTCTGATACATAAAATATCATGCCAGAAACCCTCCAATAGAAGAGACCGAGGACATAATCACATTCATAACATCACCATGCGGAAAGTACAGTTAAATCTTACATACTTACCATCACAACTGATCCGATTCACATGCTTATATACAATAAAACCATGCTTGTATATACATAAAACCATTCATCAGAAGATTCATATCAATAATCATATCCTCATAATAGATTATACTTCACCGTTGAATCCATACAGATATAACATATGTTTTCTCATATCATAATTCATACAAAGCACTTTAAGCATTGAAACACCTGCTGACTCAAGGTAGTGGATAACAAGTGAACAGAAAGTACTTTACGGGTACCAATCGATTACGGAAAGTACCTTACGGGTACAAATCGAAAACAATTTCAATTTTCATTCACAAACATTTTTCGGAAGGACCTTAAAAAAGATCCAAACACATTAAAGGGGTTCGCGAGGAACCAAACGGGGACCTGATCAGGGTCCAAACGTAACGAAAGCTGCAGCAGAAAGACTCTATTAGGCATGCCTAACTATCCACTGAACTGACTCTAGCAGGTTATGCGTAATCCATTCAATTCATTTCATATTATCTCAAAACACACACACATATATATATATATCATGTATATATACATGCGTATAAGCATATTCATATCATGGATTCACATACATATAATTCATAACATTGCCCATGCATAATACATCCACTTGTGTTAACATACTTCATAAAATAGTTTAAGCATAAACCTAAAAGTGTCGCAAATTTCGGAATTCAAACATTGGAATCACAAAAGAAAACTCAATTTGTAAACCAGGAGTGTCGCGATCGCGACGGATGTCCCGATCATGATAGAGGCGACTTGGCCCATGTCGCGATCACGGCAACCTTCGCGATCTCGTGAGGGAACTATGTACATCTCACTGTCGCGCTCGCGACAGTGAGCTGCTAACCCGATCTGTTGCGCTCGCGATAGAGGATCGCCCAAATCAGATCAGCAGCCAAGCGCTCTGTCGCGCTCGCGACAGAGGGTCTACTGCACGGCTCGGCAGCGAGCTCGGACGCGTGCGAGGGCTGCTTTCACCGAGCTCTGTCGTGACCTCGCGACAATGTCGCTCTCGCGACAGAGTCGTGAATTCAAACCCTTACACGAGAAATTTGCTGAAAAACTCCACTTCACAAAACCCAATCTCAAACCAAGCATCAAAATGTCGACTTACCTCATCTCCAGCAAGCCACACATCATTGACAACATAAACACAACATCTATACCAAAAATTCCAAATAAACCATGCCACTAACAATGTCCATTCACACAATCTATACTATTAGCAATATACGTCATTCATCTCAATCGCATCCATGTTAATATGCATTAACATATATAGTACAACATGCCTAGGTTACTCATGACATCAACATATATTAATACTCATCCATAAACCAACCTTCACGGAGTTATATCTATTGTTATTCACTAGCTAGGTCCCCAATCCTAATCATACTCATAAGTTTTCCCAAGGATAACTACTTACATAGCCATTTAATTACCCTAAACGTGCATAATAAGCTGAGGGGGAAGGTGCGGGATTAATCCGGGTCAACCCAGGGCTCAAAAATGAAGAAATAAAGGCTAATACAAGTTTTTCTGTCGCGAGGTCGCGACCCTTGTCGCGCTCGCGACAGAGGCTCATCTCGGAACCCACAAAAAACTGCCTAACGCCAGATTTACATTGCCTAAACCAACCTCTAAACCTCATTTTTAGCCAAAACAGTCATCTTAACAAATGTTCCCTAGGATGTTAACGTTCAAATGCAACAAATTTCAGATCAAAAGAACATCTAGAACTCCATATATGATCTCCACAACCCAAACTATTCAAATGACCCGACCCAAACAGAAACACTACGATTTTTGTCAATTTTCTGGGTCTTAGAGCAAGAATTTTCCCAAGGCTATTTCTGAGACATTTAAAGGCATGGAAATCATGGTTCTAATGGCTTAATAATCACACGATTTAGAGCTCTATAACTACAACTATTACAAACACAATGCACGGAGGTCAAAAGAGAACTGAACAGGATTACTAAAATCACCATAAAACATCAAAATCAAAGAAATCCCCAAACTCATGCATTTCAATGCCAACCCACATATAAATTTATCTTAATCAAATACATGGATTACTAACACATTTACCCAAATTAGTTCATGCATAAACTCATATCAAACACTCAAATTTCCGGAAAGCAAACAACAATACAAACTCATGATCCAAGGAGAATAGGCAAACACAACTCAAAACTCAAATGTAAAATCAAAGCTCCCAAACCTCAAATTGCCGATGCAATCTTCAACCATCAAGAGCCCACTTTCTCTTTTCCTTTATTCTTACTCTTGATACTCAAAGCTTGCACAAAACCAAAACCCACAAATTACTTTTCCAAAAACCCCAACTTAAATAAACCAAAAGAAGAAGAGGAAACAAAAATCCAAATACAAGAACCCTAACTTACCTCTTCAATGTAGCTCCAAACCCAACCAAAATCACCTTAAGAAAAGCACAATCCAAGCCAAAAGAGAAGAAGAGGAAATGAGAGAGGGAGGGCAACGGGAAATGTAAATTTTCTGTGTTCTCTCTCTCTCTTTCCCTTCTTTTCTTACTTACTCATCAATGCCCACCAACCAATGCCACATGGCAAGCTCCTATTGGACCACAATTCCCACTTTTGACTTATTCCTCCTTGCACCATACACCATCCACACATTAATAATCTCTTACAATAATATCTCCAAGGTACCATACTCAACTCACACTATAACTTTTCTTAAAAATCCACTTACATCCTACTCCCATACATTACAAGCACACACTAGATTAATCCCAAATAACATACCCTACATCCATACACCACCTGCACACCTTAATATTTCTCCTCTTAACATACTTAATTAATTTCCTTGCACTAAATACTTAATATCCAAATTTTCCTCTTACACAAATTATGGAAATACCCTTAATACCCCGACTTATCGCATAAAATTCCGACTAGGCCCTTTTTGGGGTGTTAGAAATCTCTCACCCTTAAGAAATTTCGTCCTCGAAATTTCCCCTGCTAATCACTTACATAGGCAATTCCTTAACAAATCTTCAAATCGCTAACACTCATATCATATGATTCTCAAAACAAATACACTTCACACCAGAACCAACCACATAGAGTATCTCAATTCTAACACCTCGAATTCCTTCGATACACATATCGCTAACACCCAAGACACACATAGGATCTTAACTCTTTCACTAACATACAATTCCTTAACACCCTTCTCTTCTCGATTCTAACCTCGAGCACTTCACACTTCTTAACGCACTACACTCTTATCCATACACTTCTTCCTAACATCAATCAATCAAAGTATATCCTGTCAACTTTTCTCAATGAAACACATACAATGATGCTTTTCACAAACAGATGAGGGATGCGGATGAAATGGCTATATAATGATTTATGTATGCAAGTTGATGCGAAGATGTAACGTGAGTTATAATAATGCACTTTTTCCCATCCACATGCTTCACTATGCTTATGTTCACTTGATTCAAAGGGAATAGCTAACAGGTATACAAAGTCACACCTCAAATTCACCCTATTCACATAGTCTTATATCACTCACTACCACCGACATCTCACTAATCCTTCATCCAAACACTACACAAACATACACTACACAACTGCATCTGCAATAGGCCACAACACTAAACAGACTCGCATACAAAGACTCGACACTCAAACAATCACATAGACCAGAACCGACTAAACCGGTGCTCTAATACCACTAACTGTAACACCCCCACCGTCGCCCCCGTTGGAAGGGCACCGGCGGGCGCGCTACCCGACGCTGACTCACATACATGCATGCATACATAAAGTGGAAGCATACATTCATACATAGCATACATTCATACATATGAAAATACAGCGGAAATTAAAACTTTAAAGAAACAAAAGTTGCACATACATTAACTCACATACATACATATAATCACTCAGCGGAAGCATAAGGCGAAAGATAAAACTGAGGAATAACTGAAAGCTTGATTATAATGAGATACTTACATAACCAAATACATAAGAAAAAGGCTACAAAATTACAGAATCCGAAATACAGAAGCTGAATAAAATACAAAACTTCTAACTCCTATGTGGCCGACCTTGCAGATGCATGACTCGAACCGAACCAAACCTGCCACCTGCACGGGAAAAGAGCCCGTGCTAAGCGATAAACGCTTAGTGGGGAGAACACACAAACAATATGGACAGCCATTCACAATGGTCGCCAAAGCAAGTCACATACACGAATGGCATATGCAAATAATCACAACGGATGGATATACATACCGGTATGAGAGAGAGAGCCATGCATTCGAAAGTTCATAATCACATACAATGATCATACCCAAGTACTCATTAACTGGAAACCCATTCACATGCAATACAATTATCATACAGTAACGCACCCAACTATCATGCCGAGAACACTAGTTTTCCAAACATACTTTTATCATGTCACAAGATGCATACGCTAACTGGAACTCAGGGTATAACATCAAACCACCACACTTCCACTGCGTAACTCTGATACATAAAATATCATGCCAGAAACCCTCCAATAGAAGAGACCGAGGACATAATCACATTCATAACATCACCATGCGGAAAGTACAGTTAAATCTTACATACTTACCATCACAATTGATCCGATTCACATGCTTATATACAATAAAACCATGCTTGTATATACATAAAACCATTCATCAGAAGATTCATATCAATAATCATATCCTCATAATAGATTATACTTCACCGTTGAATCCATACAGATATAACATATGTTTTCTCATATCATAATTCATACAAAGCACTTTAAGCATTGAAACACCTACTGACTCAAGGTAGTGGATAACGAGTGAACAGAAAGTACTTTACGGGTACCAACCGATTACGGAAAGTACCTTACGGGTACAAATCGAAAACCATTTCAATTTTCATTCACAAACATTTTTCGGAAGGACCTTAAACAAGATCCAAACACATTAAAGGGGTTTGCGAGGAACCAAATGGGGACCTGATCAGGGTCCAAACGTAACGGAAGCTGCAGCAGAAAGACTCTATTAGGCATGCCTAACTATCCACTGAACTGACTCTAGCAGGTTATGCGTAATCCATTCAATTCATTTCATATTATCTCAAAACACAAACATATATATATATATATATATATATATATCATGTATATATACATGCGTATAAGCATATTCATATCATGGATTCACATACATATAATTCATAACATTGCCCATGCATAATACATCCACTTGTGTTAACATACTTCATAAAATAGTCCAAGCATAAACCTAAAAGTATCACAAATTTCGGAATTCAAACATTGGAAACACAAAAGAAAACTCAATTTGTAAAACAGGAGTGTCGCGATCGCGACAGAGGCGACTTGGCCCAGGTCGCGATCTCGGCAACCTTTGCGATCTCGCGAGGGAACTATGTATATCTCACTGTCGTGCTCGCGACAAGCGTCGCGCTCACGACAGTGAGCTGCTAACCCGATCTATTGCGCTCGCGACAGAGGATCGCCCAAATCAGATCTTCAGCCAAGCGCTCTGTCGCGAGCCTGTTGCACGGCTCGGCAGTGAGCTCGGACGCGTGCGAGGGCTGCTTTCACCGAGCTCTGTCGCGACCTCGCGACAATGTCGCGCTCGCGACAGAGTCATGAATTCCAACCCTTACACGAGAAATTTACTGAAAAACTCCACTTCACAAAACCCAATCTCAAACCAAGCATCAAAATGTCGACTTACCTCAGCTCCAGCAAGCCACACATTATTGACAACATAAACACAACATCCATACCAAAAATTCCAAATAAACCATGCCACTAACAATGTCCATTCACACAATCTATACTATTAGCAATATACGTCATTCATCTCAATCGCATCCATGTTAATATGCATTAATATATAGTGTACAACATTCCTAGGTTACTCATGACATCAACACATATTAATACTCATCCATAAACCAACCTTCACGGAGTTATATCTATTGTTATTCACTAGCTAGGTCCCCAATCCTAATCATACTCATAAGTTTTCCCAAGGATAACTACTTACATAGCCATTTAATTACCCTAAACGTGCATAATAAGCTGAGGGGGAAGGTGCGGATTAATCCGGGTCAACCCAGGGCTCAAAAATGAAGAAATAAAGGCTAATACAAGTTTTTCTGTCGCGAGGTCGCGACCCTTGTCGCGCTCGCGACAGAGGCTCATCTCGGAACCCACAAAAGACTGCCTAACGCCCCAGATTTATATTGCCTAAACCAACCTCTAAACCTCATTTTTAGCCAAAATGTTCAGCTTAACAAATGTTCCCTAGGATGTTAACGTTCAAATGCAACAAATTTCAGATCAAAAGAACATCTAGAACTCCATATATGATCTCCACAACCCAAACTATTCAAATAACCCGACCCAAACAGAAACACTACGAGTTTTGTCAATTTGCTGGGTCTTGGAGCAAGAATTTTCCCAAGGCTATTTCTGAGACATTTAAAGGAATGGAAATCATGGTTCTAATGGCTTAATAATTACATGATTTAGAGCTATATAACTATAGCTATTACAAAAACAATGCACGGAGGTCAAAAGAGAACTAAACAGGATTACTAAAATCACCATAAAACATCAAAATCAAAGAAATCCCCAAACTCATGCATTTCAATGCCAACCCACATATAAATTTATCTTAATCAAATACATGGATTACTAACACATTTACCCAAATTAGTTCATGCATAAACTCATATCAAACACTCAAATTTCCGGAAAGCAAACAACAATACAAACTCATGATCCAAGGAGAATAGGCAAACACAACTCAAAACTCAAATGTAAAATCAAAGCTCCCAAATCTCAAATTGCCGATGCAATCTTCAACCATCAAGAGCCCACTTTCTCTTTTCCTTTATTCTTACTCTTGATACTCAAAGCTTGCACAAAACCAAAACCCACAAATTACTTTTCCAAAAACCCCAACTTAAATAAACCAAAAGAAGAAGAGGAAACAAAAATCCAAATACAAGAACCCTAACTTACCTCTTCAATGTAGCTCCAAACCCAACCAAAATTACCTTAAGCAAAGCACAATCCAAGCCAAAAGAGAAGAAGAGGAAATGAGAGAGGGAGGGCAACGAGAAATGTAAATTTTCTGTGTTCTCTCTCTCTCTTTCCCTTCTTTTCTTACTTACTCATCAATGCCCACCAACCAATGCCACATGGCAAGCTCCTATTGGACCACAATTCCCACTTTTGACTTATTCCTCCTTGCACCATACACCATCCACACATTAACAATCTCTTACAATAATATCTCCAAGGTACCATACTTAACTCACACTATAACTTTTCTTAAAAATGCACTTACATCCTACTCCCATACATTACAAGCACACACTAGATTAATCCCAAATAACGTACCCTACATCCATACACCACCTGCACACCTTAATATTTCTCCTCTTAACATACTTAATTAATTTCCTTGCACTAAATCCTTAATATCCAAATTTTCCTCTTACATAAATTACGGAAATACCCTTAATACCCCGACTTATCGCGCAAAATTCCGACTAGGCCCTTTTTGGGGTGTTACATGAACTTAATGTATGGTTGCTCTTTTCTATTTTGTAGTGAGTAATGGCCTCCGAAGAAGGGCATTGTAATGGTGAAGCTGAGAGTGCAACTTCCATCAGTGTTGAGCGAACTAGGTCACCATCAGTGCAAGCTACTCCGCCAGCGGCACCCCCTCCGCCACCTTAGCCAGACTTTCTTAATATAATGGTGGACTATATTCAGCACTGACTGCAGACACAGCAGGGTCAGCCACTACAACCTCAAGCTCCAAGACAGCCTCCAGCTCCACTAAAAAAGAAGTCAATTTTAGAGCAGTTGAAGAGACTGAAGATTGAGGATTTCTATGGGTGTCACCCATTGACACCAGTCCAGGCTGTTGAGTGGCAAGGTAAAGAGAGCTTTTGAGGTTACCTAGAGCCCTCCGGACGAGATACTGCTAGGGACAGTGCCTTTACTGTAGGGTCCAACCTTTTGTGGTGGGATGCAATTAGGAAACATACTCCAGCCGATTAATTGACTTGGGGTTTGTTTCTGGTTCAGTTTGAGAAGAATTACATTGGGTCTGAATATCGAGCCTCTATGCAAGATGCATTTTGGAGACTCTGGCAAGGTAATAAGACAGTGGCAGTGTACAAGCATGATCTTGAGTGCCTGAGTGCTTACCTAGATGAGGGACAGATGACTGAGGAGAGATTGTACCGGAAGTTTAAGAGAGGCCTGCATAATAATATCAGACAGATAGTGGGTGCTCAGAGACATCCGGACATCTGTTCTTCGATAGAGGCAACCTTGGAAGTTGAGTTGGTACAGGCTGATAAATTGGAGAGATAAACCAAGTTTTAGAAGAGGAGGAGACCAGGTGAGGCCATTAGTGCTGGGGGATAGAGTAAGAAGCCGAAGGGAGCCCCTTCATCGTAGAGTCATGCTTTTTCAGCACCAAAGCGTACCCAGAGGAATCCAGCTGGTAATTATGCTCCTGTGACTTCAGTTAGTAGCACACCTGGAGGCAAGGGAAGAGGTACTGCTCAGGCTTGTGACCATTGTGGCAGAAACCATCCAAGTGAATATAGGTATTTGATAGGAGCCTGCTTTAAGTGTGGGTCCAGTGAACATCAGGTCAAGGATTGTCCTGAGGTTCAGGGTTTTACCATTACATCACTTGGACAGAGGTCAGGACCAGCGGCTACTAGAGGTTGAGGTAGAGGAGCAGCCCCTAGTCAAGCTACCTCCAAACCTCCCACTCAGCCAGCTCAGGGTCAGGGGAGAGCTACAGGTCGCACTTATGTAGTCAGAGCCAGAGAGGATAAGGATGTATCCGATGTGATCATAGGTAAATTTACATTATTATCTGCTTCAGTTTATGCACTTATAGATCCGGGCTCTACGCATTGTTATATTAATTCTGATTATGCATGGGAAAGGGCTGATAGATTTCTATTTAGATCAAGATATTATAGTGAGTAACCCTTTAGGGCATAGTGTTGTAGTGAATAAGGTGTATAGGAATTGCCCCATTAGTGCTCAGGGTCATGTCTTTCTAGCCAACCTTATTAACCTTCCTTTCCGTGAATTTGATGTCATTCTGGGGATGGACTGGTTATCCGCCCACCAAGCGACTGTTGATTGTAAATGGAAGAGAGTGACTCTTAAAGTGTCAGATGATAGAGGAAAGAACAGATTTTCTTTCTGATGTTATTTTAGCCACTGCTGCAAAAAGACTGTTGAGAAAGGGATGCATTGCCTACCTGTGTTATGCCATGGAGTCTAAAAAGAAATGTTCTAGATTGGAGGATATACCTACAGTATGCGAGTTCCCTAATGTCTTTCCAAAGGAATTGCCAGGGTTACCTCCCGATCGGGAAATTGAGTTCACTATTGTGGCTCCAGGCACTGCACCCATATCTATTGCTCCGTATCGGATGGCACCCACAAAATTGAAAGAATTAAAGATTCAGTTACAAGAGTTGCTTGATAAGGGCTTTATCCGGCCGAGTGTATCTCCGTGGGGAACACCTGTTCTTTTCGTGAAGAAGAAGGATGGGTCACTTAGATTGTGCATTGATTACAGGCAATTGAATAAGGTGACGATGTGCATTGATTACAAGCAATTGAATAAGGTGACGATGTGCATTGATTACAGGCAATTGAATAAGGTAACGATTAAGAATAAGTACCCCTTCCCTCGAATTGAAGATTTATTTGATCAGCTTAAGGGAGTAGGTGTGTTCTCGAAAATTGATTTGAGGTCAGGTTACCATCAGTTAGGAGTTAGAGAGGTGGATGTACCTAAGACTGCTTTCTACACTAGGTATGGCCATTATGAATTTCTGGTCATGCCTTTTGTGTAACACCCTATACCCGCAAATGATACAGATATCGAATGTCACCACACTGTACTGTATTGCACTCCTCAGATTCAGTGAATTTTTTTTTCCAACAATAACAATCATACATAACAATAACAAACAATTACACTAACACACCATTATTATACTTAACCTATTTAACCTCGAGTTCATCCATTGCAGTCGTATACATGCCATGCCTATGTCAATATCCTTGTTATCCCGTAAATTCTTTCGTTTATCAATAACATCGGCCACTACAATTTTTTTTCTTTTATAACCTGCACGTAGTAACAACACTACGCACTGAGCATTGAAATGCCCAATGGTGGATACATATCCTAAATTTTCCACACTAAAACAACATGCATGCACATATAAGCATATATCTTTGTTTCTATTATATGAACATTAAAATTTTTAATGGTTTTTAGGTAACTTATGCTTTATTTACAATGTCCTGATAGATCTTTTAGCTCAGTCATTACCTCATTCCTTTTCATTAATTCAGTAACCATACTTTAGCATTACTATTACTGTTATCAGCATCATCAATAATTGTACTATTAACTTTAACATTAATACTATTTTATTCAGTCTGTTATTTCTATGACCAATTATATTAACAATATTTGTAAATATCTTATTAACTTACTTATTTGTTTCTCATTATTTGCTTATGACTTATATATATCAGTTACAGTCTACAGTTGAGCACAATATCAGTCACTGACATATCTATTGAGCAGTCATCATTATTATTATTAACAGCACTGACTATCCATTATCGTTTCCTTTTTAACCTTGATATTTCTTTTATAGAACTATTTTTGAAACTATAAACTTAATATGTATTTACTTTATTTGGTACTTAATTCTACTCAGTTATATCTCATATTATGTACTTGGATTGTCAAAGCTATCACTTAATCCCTTAGCTTTTTTGTAGGTTTAACATCATTATCCTCTTAACTTTACATACAATTTCTATTATCATTATTTGATTAATTATCTATCGATACTATTTTACATTTAATTTACTTATTACTATGACTAATGGTACTATTACTAAGCTAGTACCTGAATTACTCACGTTGTTAATTTATCATCATCTTAGTAATTATCATTTCACTATTAACCTTCAACATTTAATGATAGTTCTACTTTCTTTCACATCTTTAGTTTTGTTACTAACATTCTTAGGCGACCCCACTAATAAATTCTACATACACAATATTATGAAAATATTAATTATCATATTTTATACTTTGGATAATTAATCCAATCTGTAACACTTATTTCAGTTCTATAACAATGTATTTTATATATTTTCATCACACACTCTTAATTCATTGTGACTTTATTATGAAATTCACAGTATTCAGTTAAGTTTACCTGACACATTATTATCTTTCTTCAATCTAATATTACAGATTTTAAATACATGTCTTGATTATTTTTAATCTGTTATAATAATCCTTTAGTGGTCCAAAGACATTCTTATGCTTTTATTAATGCTAATATTACTCATCTATTTTCTTATATTAATCCTATTGCCATTTCCATGATATTAGCATTAACAGTAATATTTCTATTAATATTAACATAATTATCATTATTTTCTCTAATGTCAATTAATTATTCAATTAACATTCAAATTACCTATCAATTATCTTTGAAATCCCTTATTTACCTCGATATTGACAAATTCACAATTAGGTTCCTAGGCTTTCATCAATTTATAGTTTTACCCCTTTACTTTTCATTTATTTACAATAATGCTATTAGTTAACTTATAATTATCCTTATTTTATTATCTAACATGCACTAATATTTTTAATGTTAATTAAATCATTCAATTAAGGACATATACATTTATAGCATAAATAAAATTACATATTTGCAATTAGGTCCCTTAACTATAGTATAATTACAATTAGGTCCTAATACTATAGCATATTTACATCTAGATCCTTTAACTATGCCATATTTACACTTATGTCCTTTAACTACTATTAAATTACAATTTTGCCCCTAACTTTTCCTTATTTACAATTATGCCACCAAATCAACTTATCAATTAATTAATTCATTATATAACAAGCAAATTACCATTAAATCACATAATTAAGGTCATTTACACATTTAGTACACATAACAGACCATAATTAACATTTTGTCACAAAACATGGCAAAAATTACAACTTAATCCTTAAACATTATCAAAATTACAAAAATGTCATTATTTCATTCTTTTTATCTTTTTAATTATCATTTAACCCTCAAAACTTTTCATTAATTACGATTATACCATTTTTCAAACAAATATCATTTTCATCACATATTAACCATTTAAAAGCTCATATTTACCATTTTACCCTTAACCCTATCTTTATTCTTTATCCTTATCCTTATCACTTTAATCATTACCATATCTTATCTTTATCACATAATCACATGCATATCTTATCTTTATCGCATAATTAATTATTTTTATGATCAAATTTACCATTATGTCCTCAAAACTTTTTATTTATTCGAATGAAGTCCATTTTTCACACAAATACCATTTTAATCATAGATCAATGTCAAATATCTTTTTAATCACAGATCAACCATATCAAGCTCATTTTTGCCATTTACCCCTGTATAAAATTGGCAGACATCTATGACTAAGATAAACGTGACGTGAACCCGATAGGTTAAATACAGAATAGAGGGAACCCATAGGACCACCCCTATAGATTCAATACAGAATATAGGGACCCCGTGGGACCAGCCCTATGATACAGACAACTGAAATACGGATTAATACTGTATTAAAACAGAATAATATACATAATAGGTCCATTATTGGCCTATAATAACTGAGACGTCATGCTCACACCCGCGGTCATATGTCCCTATGGCTAGCCATCATATTTTGAACTAGACTTGACTACCAGATTACTATATAGGGCATCAAAATTCCACTTTTCACATTTTTAAGTTACCAGTCATACTTTTCATGGAATTTTATCATTCTATTCCATTCTTTTTCATACAATTCAATCATCATACATGTGATTATAATCATCATACCATCACATGCCATAATTCTCATGTTATCATCATGGTACATATGTAAACACACATGCACATCATGTAGCACCCCATACCCGTATGTGATACAGATACCGGATGCAACAACACTGAACTGACATATCCTCTAATACTTTACTTATCCGATTAAATTACTGATCCTTTTAATCCAGATAACCTAATTAAACTACTTAGGTTATTAAATAGACAATTAATTAAAATCGATAAAAATAAAATTTTGAATAGTACCGTATACATGAATAGTACCGTATACATGAATAGTACATTATATATGAATAGTGTCATATGTACAAATAGTACCGTATGTATAATACTGTATGAATAGTACTATATGAATAGTCAACTTACTTAAGTCAGTTAATACTTATTAATTAATTATCAAACTTAATTTTTACTATTTTTTATTCACTATTAACTATACCGATTGACCTATAACTGTCTAAGTGACTATTCATTTAGTCAGTTTTCTTTTAACTTGAAAACCTATAGTTTTCTTTACCAATTGTATTAACTTAATTTCTACCAATTATTAAGTATGTCAATCACAATATACTAGAGACAGTTATAAAATCTATTACAGTCCAAAACCCAAAATAATATTATAAGACATATACATGCCAAAATCTTAACATACTTAAATATTCCAAATAATACTCTTCAATACCACTTTCAAAGTGTGAGGTATGCTCTGCTCCCAAACTCCTACGGAGTACCTACACGCAGTCAAATAAAACTGCGTGCTGAGCATTAAATATGCTCAGTGGTGATTGTAATTCCATAAATTTCCACTTAATTTAATTTTTCATGCATGAATAATATTCAATAAATAATATCATTTAAATATTCATAATTAAACATAATTGATTTAATTACCAATTATTCATGCAATATTTTATTTAATTATTCTTAAATCACATAATTTGTGCAATTACACAATTAATGCACATAAATCATTTTAATTACCATTTTATCATTTACTTATGGTAATATTTCATTTATACCCTTAAACTTTTTCAAAATGACAAAAATGCCATTAGTTCAGTTATACTTTACCATAATTACATTCATGCCATTAGTTCATTCTAATTTAATTATATTACCATTATGCCACTAGTTCATTCTAATTTCAATAATATTACAATTATGCCACTAATTTATTTTTAATTCAACGATATTTCCATTTTATCATTAAATTACATGCCAAATTACAGTTTTACCCTCCAATTATTATTTTCATGCCAAATTACATTATTACCCTTAAAAATCATTCCTAACACACATATGCACAAAATTACAATTTTGCCCTCAAACTTTTTATATAATAATATTTATGTCATTTTTCCACATAAATATTATTTTAATCACATTTTAACAATTTTAATCTTATTTTTACAATTATGCCCCCGTAACACACTGGTAGATTCTGAATACAGGATTAACGAGTCTATAATCATGAAGTGTCTATAATTAATGTATGAATGTGTAACACCCCGTTACCCCCGTTGGAAGGATACCGGAGTGCCACGCGGGCAAACTCAATTACTTAAACATATATACAAATAAGTTAAGAAATAAAGCCATTTGATTAAAAGATAACAAATCCATTTAGTTTATACAAAATTACGTTTTTCCAAAATCAATTCTCAAATACCAGAAATACACAAACCAAGATGAGATGTGAAGAAACATTTAAACATAATATAGCAAGTCCTTGAACATACATCATATCAATATCGCTTTACCAAACAGGCTAGTAAGCAAATACATATACCAAAATAATTGTTCTTTTACAAAAGATTCATTTTGCTATGAACAAGCCATGTACAAAATAACAGCGGAAGACACAAAAAAAAACTTCATCCAAAAAGACTTCTAGTGGCCGACCTGCAGATATCTGACTCCAAACTGAACTCGCCACCTGCACGGGAAAAGAACCCGTGCTAAGCGATAACGCTTAGTGGGGAGGAACAAAACAAACGAAAATACGCATATACAATATTTACAACAATAAATTAAACTCATCGTAATCATAAACGCGCAATTAAGTTTTGATTCAATAAATAAAGGCATCAAAATTACCTTTAAGCATATTTTCCTAATTCTACAAGACATGCATCAACATACTTTACAAGCAATTAACTATTCAATTCATACTTCTCACCATTCTAAGTACACAGATACAAGGTGTATATCATAAAGTTATTCATGAATTCTTACTCATCTTAAACATTTAATCTTCAATATACATCTCAACATATGCAACACATAATAACATATAGCCTGATTAGTCTGAAGATACTCTTTAGAAGTGGATGCGGTCCATTGGATACTGATAGAACACAGTATCCCAAACATATGGAGACTTGAGTCTCAAACATGTGATTTTCATATGGAGACCGAAGTCTCTCTCTATTTCCATATAGACCCAAACGGGGTCGAAATAAGGATCTAAATGGGACCCGCATATAACATTTTATCATATAGCAGCTGCACACACACCATGACCTAAGTAAGCGCTTACTTATCCACTACTATGACTATTCAGGCTTAAATAACAACTCGATCATGTTCTAAAATAATATTCATATAATAGAGAAGAAATCAAGTATAAACGTATTATTTCGTGTACACAGTATGTATTTAATCATGATGAAGACATATAATTGTGTACAAATCTAATTAGGAACATATAATCTATCAAATAATAGGCCAAATAAGACAAATCATGTGTCATGTAGTGAAAAACCCCATATAACAGAAGTTTAAAACTTTGCTTTTAAAACAGGGCAGAAGAGGAAGAGAGGCCAGTCACGAGTCACACAGGCAATTGTGACTCGTGACGCTAGCTTCTCACAAGCGTCACACATAAAAGGGTAGTCACGAGTCATGACCCTACATCATGACTCGTGACACCAACACTAAGGGAGGTCACGAGTTGAGATCTCATGACGCTTCGAGCAGCAGAAGGGACGGTCACGAGTCGTGACCCTCCATCACGACTCGTGACTTCCCAGGGAAGAGGGTCACGGGTCGTGACTCTCTCTCATGACTCGTGATCCTCCTTCTCCGCTAGAAGGAAGAACTACTGGTTCCCAGAATTTTCAGAAATCGTAAAAACAGAAAACGTGGAAAACAGAGTACATCAAGAATTCAAAACTCCATCTTGTCCCACTATAAGAAAAATCAAAAATAGAGACGGAAAAATAGAGACAGAATGAATTCCGTCTCTAAATAGAGACGAAAATTATTTTCCGTCTCTAAATAGAGACGGAAAGAAATTTTCGTCTCTACATGGTGACGAAAATTGCTTTCCGTCTCTATTTAGAGACAGAATTAGTTCCGTCTCTAAATGTGGTCGTTAAATATGGCGGGATTTTTTCCCGCCAGTATTGGAGACGGTATTTAGAGACAGAATAGTTGTTCCGTCTCTAAATAGAGACGGAATAACGTTTTCGTCTCTAAATAGAGATGGAAAATTCATAACGTCTCTAAAAATAGAGACGGAATAATATCTTCGTCTCTATTTAGAGACGATATGAATTTTTCGTCTCTAAATAGAGACAGAAAAGTTATTCCGTCTCTATTTTTAGAGACGGAAGACTATTTCCGTCTCTATTTTTAGAGACGGAAGACTATTTCCGTCTCTAAATAGAGACGAAATTTAATTCCGTCTCTAAATTTCGGGTTTTAAACCTAATTCCCTTTCTTTCTTTTTTCCCTCTTTCTTTTCCCCTCTCCTTTCTCCTCCTTGTATTCGCTGCCCCCTCCCTCCGTTGCCCTAGCCATCCATCCGGCGTTTGGTCCCGCCGCCCCCGTCGAGTAGACGCCGGTGAGGTAAGCGTTTTCCCCCCTCTTTCTTTTTTCCCCTCTTCTTTCTTTTTCCTTTCTCCTCCTATTTCGCTGCCCCCTGTACGTTGCCCATCGCCGTTCGGTCCCCTTGCCCCCGACGAGTCGACGCCGGCGTTGTTCTCCGGCCCGTCGTCTGCTCCTGCATTCCTCCTCCGGCGAGATCTGCATCATCAGGTAATAAGTTTTTTTTATTTTTTTAATTATTATATTAATGTAGATTAATTATCTGTTGTAAGTTTAAAAATTCATAGAAATTTTATATAGTTGTATGAATTTTAACATTTTATTGCAATAATTATTAGTTTGTAGCATTTTAAATATATTGGTAAATTGTTGATTTATACAGTAAGGTAACATTTTCAAGCTAAGAATATGTTGAAATAGACTTATTTTGTGACAGTGGATTTTAGGATTAAACATTTAGAGTCTAAGGTTTAGAATATTAATATCTAGGATTTATGGTTTAGAGTTTAGTTTTTAAAGTTTATTTAGGGTTTAGGATTTAATTTGAGCATACAAAATGAAACAAATATGTAATCCAAGTTGGTTAGAGCGGAGAAAACTAAAATATTGTAATTACATGTTGTGGTTTCATTGCATGATATGTATGTCCTTTTCATAATCAAATTTCTAAATGCTACTAATGAACTTGAATTATGACAATTGGTGTGAAAGATAGTTCAGCAATATTCAATTTTCCTTTTATATAATTTTGAGTATAAGTTAGATATTAATTTTGTTATCCATAAAATTTAAATTCGAAATACAAATATATATAAGGCATCATTTAACACTATGCTTAGTTTTTTTAAGCACTTCAATGGTCTTAAATTTAACAAGTTAAAATGGCCTGCTCATAAACAATAAGAAGAACATCACAAGTAAAACAAAATACGAAAATCCTCTTTAAACCTAAAACTTTTCATTATTAAAACTTAATATCCAAAATTTGGCAAAAAATATCTTAGTTTAATTTTTTATAATATATTTTTAAACTTTAATTCTATTCTAATAGAAATTAAACAAAATATTAAATCATTATTTAGCTGAATTAAATCATCATTAATTATTTTCCCCTTAATAAAATGTACTTTTTTAATAAATATGTACCTTTTTAATAATGTTATAATTAATAATCTCCTTAATAAAATGTTAAAATACCTAATATTTATCATAATAACATTAAAATAAGGATTAACTAATGTCAAGTAGCTCAGTTGGTAAGAAATCAGTATATTAAGCAGTATAACATAATGATATTGAAGATGTAAAATCATTATTCAAAAAATAAAAAATGTAAAACCAAAACTTGGGTCACCATTGCATTCTCAAAAGATTTGAATTTTTTTTATAATATTTATATAATTCAATGGTTATTGATTCCTGAATTGCTAGTTCCAAACCAATGCTAACTCATATTAACATTTAAATCTATATGATATATAATTCCTCATCTCAAAATAATTGTTATTTAAGGTACACCAAAGTCAAACTTACCCGCTCTTTAATGTTTTTTTATCTTACATTTTCTTTTTACTCCAGCTTGACTTAATTTATAATTTATGTTTCTTGCTTAATCATCTGCTTTCACACCTAAACTTTTTCAACAAGTCTAACATAAATATAAGAGTTATTTGATTATAAAATAATATTTAATAATAATAAAATTATTTGTATATCAAATGGTCATGTATGAATTCAATTATATATAGTTGTCAGCGTAAATGTAATTTTTTAAAATGAAATTATATATCTTGTTTCATGTACCCCGCCATTATCGGTATCGACCGCTAATCAGTTTCGCATCACGCATTTTTTTGATCCCCTGCCCCCTCCCTGACCGACTGGTATATGACGAAAGGTCATTTTTTCGATATCAAACTGAATTTGATAATAATAAATATTTACAGTGGATTAGATGTGAGAACTTATTGCATAACTAATTATGCATTAATTTGATTGAAGAAATAGATTATATAATAGAATTGAATTTAATTATGAGAATTGAAATGCTTTGGTACTAATTATGTATTTTTGATTGTTGCACTACAGTTTAACAATAATGAATAATTTAGACAGAAGTTGGATGTATAGAAGACTAACGCCTGATGGTTTCATTAATCTTGAGTTTGCCGAAGGCGTTCAATATTTCATTGCGTATGCAAGCTCTCAGCCTGCATATATGGACGGTTTGAAAATTAGATGTCCATGCAAAAAGTGTAAACATAGGTGTTATCTACCTACGGAGGAGGTGCATCTACATTTGCTGAAAAAGGGATTTGTGCCCAATTATTTTGAATGGACAAGGCATGGAGAACCAATAATATATAGCACGTCCAGAAGTTCAGAATTTGGGCCGAATATAGTTGAAGCTGAAGTGCATTCGGAATTTGCACCAGAGTTGGTTGAATCTGAGTTGCATGGGGGGGGGGGGAGGAAATTTGATGCCAAACAATGTTTTTGCACCTGAAAATCCTTATGCCCAAATGGTTTATGATGCAGCGGGAAATACATTTCAACCCAATTTTCGTGGGAATGAAGAAGAGGAACCGAACCCAACAGCCAAAAATTTTTTCGACTTACTTAATGCTGCTGACCAGGAATTATGGCAAGGATGTGATAGTATGACACAGTTAAGCTCCGTGGCTCGAATATTGAACATTAAATCTGAAGGTCATATTTCTGATCGGAGTTTAAATGAAATACTGGCTTGGTACAATGAATCGTTGCCATCGGACAATCAAATGGTTGAAAGTTTTTATGATATGAAGAAGTTGCTTAGGGGTCTTGGTTTGCCTGTAGAAAAAATTGATTGCTGTCGACTTGGATGTATGATCTATTAGGGAGATGATGTGGATTTAATGGATTGCAAATTTTGTAATCAACCAAGGTTCAAGCCGATTAGTGGTAATAGGAAGCAAAAATTAGTACCATGGAAACGGATGTATTACTTTCCTATCACTCCAAGACTTCAGCAGCTATATTCATCCGATGTTACTGCATATCACATGCGATGGCATGATGAACATGAACAGGCAGATGGAGTAATGAGCCATCCATCAGACGCAGTTGCATGGAAGCATTTTAATGATATTCACCCCGATTTCGCTACTGATAGTAGAAATGTTAGATTGGGTCTAAGCACTGATGGTTTTCAGCCTTTTGGGCAATCAGGACAACAATATTCATCATGGCCAATAATAATAGTTCCTTATAATTTGCCACCATGGATGTGTATGACTGAGGCTTATATGTTTTTAACAGCAATTGTGCTGGGCCCGAAGAATCCAAAGCAGAAAATTGATGTATACATACAACCATTGATTTCTGAATTGCAGCAATTATGGGAATTCGGTGTGCTAACATATGATGTGTCACGCAAACAGAATTTTATGATGAGAGCAGCTTTGATGTGGACAGTTAGCGATTTCCTTGCATATGCTATGCTATCAGGTTGGAGCACAGCGGGAAAGTTAGCTTGTCCCTACTGTGGTAACGACTCGGATGCTTTTTATTTGACTAATGGGTGTAAAATTTCGTGGTTTGACAGTCACAGGAAATTTCTTCCTCCAAATCACCCATTTAGACGAAATAAACACAAATTCATTAAGAATAAAGTTGTCCATGCTCCCCCTCCGCCTAATAGATCGGGGTGAAGAAATCCTATAAGAGATTGATGAATTGGGTTTGCTGAAAGTAACAGAACTTTAAGCTGAAGAACTCAACAGTAGCATTTCCAAAAACTTTGGTTGGAGAAAACGCTCTATATTCTGGGATTTGCCTTATTGGAAATCAAATTTGATACGGCATAATTTGGACATGATGCATATCGAAAAAAATATCTTCGAAAATGTATTCAACACGATAATGAATATTGAAGGAAGGACCAAAGATAATGCAAAATCGCGTGCTGACTTGAAATTGTATTGCAAAAGAAGTGAATTAGACAAAGATTCCCGAACGGGCAAGTATCCAAAAGCGTGTTACACTTTGGACAAAAGGCAAAAGGAAGTTTTGTGCGAATGGTTGCGAATCATAAAGTTCCCAGACGGCTATGTTTCAAATTTAGCAAGGTGTGTTGACATGAGAAAGTATAAATTGTTCGGAATGAAAAGCCATGATTGTCATATATTCATGCAAAGGTTGATGCCAGTAGCTTTTCGCGAGTTATTGCCACAGAGAGTTTGGGAAGCTATAACTGAGTTAAGTATATTCTTCAAAAACTTGACATCGTCTGAGATAAAGATGGCTGACATGGAAAAACTCGAGAATGAAATTGCAGTCATACTTTGCAAATTAGAGGGATTTTTTCCTCCGAGCTTCTTTGACATTATGGAGCATTTACCGATACATTTAGCACATGAGGCCAAATTGGCAGGATCCGTTCAATATAGATGGATGTATCCCTTCGAAAGGTAAACCTAAATCTTTGATATACATACGGTCGATTAATTTGGTAATTTATTATTAACTAGCCACAATTTGTCATGTAGGTATTTGTATCACTTGAAAGAAAATGTCAAAAATAAAGCACGAGTAGAAGGCTCAATATGCAATGCGTACTTGGTTGAAGAAGCTAGTACGTTTTGTTCTCATTACTTTGAGTCTCACGTCAGCACAAGACGCCGCAAGGTTCCTCGTAATGACGATGGATGCCAAACAAGTACGCATGATGGAAATTTAGCTATTTTCACATATCCTGGTCGATTACACGGACGTTCTACCAGAAGAATGCTGACAGATGAGGAATTGGAGGCTGCACATGGTTATATCTTACTTAATTGCCAAGAAATTCAACCATTTGTGCAGTAAGTGTAACTTGTTTGATTAGGCGAATATTTATTTAATACCATCAATATCATATGTAAGTTATGTTGTCCGATGCAATTTATATGAGGAATGGTTAAAGGAGCTTATGCCACATATAACACAAAATGACATAAATAAGGAAGTCGAAAAGCACTTTCATTTATGGTTCAAGACATATGTGAGTGTTTACTTCAAATATATTTAAGACATATATTGTATTTCATGAATTGATTAAATGACTAAATGCAATTACATTATGTAGGCATCGACGCATACAATTGAAAATAATTTCATATCTGATGTTGCGAAGGGACCATTGCGTACTGTTAAATCTTATCCGGTTTATTTTGTGAACGGCTACAAATATCATACGCAATCTCATGGTCATAACAAGGCTACTACAAATAGTGGAGTTTGCATTCAAGGTGAATTGATGAATTATTATGGCAAAATTATAGAGATATTGGAAATTGAATACCCCACCTTGCCAATAAAACGTTGTGTGCTATTTAAGTGCGAATGGTTTGATCCAACGCTTAATATTGGAACAAAAGTGCAAAACAGCTACAATTTGGTTGAGATAAATCAAAGAAGAAGACTTCCTAATTTTGAACCTTTTGTGTTGGCCATGCAAGCGATTCAGGTGTATTAT
This sequence comes from Excoecaria cochinchinensis, assembly GCA_947683425.1. Lineage (NCBI taxonomy): Eukaryota > Viridiplantae > Streptophyta > Magnoliopsida > Malpighiales > Euphorbiaceae > Excoecaria > Excoecaria cochinchinensis. The sequence continues at coordinate 24,373,699 of CANTUQ010000146.1, forward strand.
CTTCCGTTTCCTAGCCTAAGGCGAGATAAGAAAGATTGGTTGGCGGTTTGCAAAGTAAAACTGAGAGGCTTATTTGAAATGAAAGCTAATCGATAAAATAAACAAATTAAAAGTGAAGCCTTTCAGGAAGATGAAGTGGCGAGTCATGAAAAAAATGAAAGCATGCCATATGAAGATAATGAGCCTTTGAACAATGTCGATAATGAATTGGTTGATATTGCATCGGACGAGGAATCCAGGTCTACATCTGAATTGGAAAGCGAATTTGATTCTAATTATTCAGAAAATGAAGATGATAGTGATAATGAATTACATTTAAGTGATGATAGCGAATAATTTTTTGACCACGTGAGTATGATCCATATGACCCGCATATCATTTAATACTTTATGTTTGGTTTAATTTACAAATGACACATATATGTATTATTGCCACAAATAATTATGATTATGTAATAATAACCTGATGTATAATCTTGTTCAATAATATATTCAGGGAAAAAATGCATCACAAGAGAAGGACTGGTACTATCCAACCACCTAGGGTGCGTTCGTCATTATCCACACCAGTTAGTCAAGGTGATGGATCGTCTCATGCTTCTGCACCTCCGCGTACGGCTGCAGAATCTACACCCCCGACGTATCCAGGCCCATCTCATCCTGCTGGTACATCATCTGCTAGAGCACCTCCTACAGAGATTCCGTCTGAGGCATCTCAGAGATATCCTGATACAGTTGAAGGCCCTTTGCCCGGATCAATTGGTGTGGACGGATGGATTTATATTGTCATTGAAGGAGAATAGTGAGTTATTAACATTCGTATTTCTATTTACTATATATGATATGCTGCATTTCTTACAATTTATTATATTTATGTTGTCTATTAGCTTTTTGCCATCTGGTGTTTGCTCCCGCTCCATGGCTCGAACATTTAAGGAGAGAATAGAACTCAATGGTTTTTTATGGAAGAATATATCTCATGAGACAAAAATGTTTTATTTTGAAGAGTTCCGGGTAATTAAATTAAATTATTTATTTCAAATTATTGCACCTTAATTCATGTATTATTTAAATTTTATACGTATTGTACAAATACGTACATTATGCTTAACTTTTTTCTTTTTGTTTTATATTTCTCAGAAAGCTTTTTATTGGAATTCCTCGGTTGATCACCTAGTCTACTCTGTTTGGGAGAAACGTGCCCGTGTACGTTACAAGGACAGGCTTAACAAGCTGCACAAAAAGGGTCGACGACCACGGTACATAAATGAAGAAATTTGGGTACATTGGATGCAGTACTGGTCATCACCGGAGGCCCTTACAATTGCAAATCGGAATTCTACTAATAGGATGGGCGGGGCAGAGGGAGTTAGCGTTTCTATACACACTGGAGGAATGTTGTCCCATCGGGAGAATGCTGACAGACTCGTAAGTATTCATACATCTTAATTTATACAAGCTACTTTTTATTGCAATACATCACATCTTGATAATAGGCTAAATATTTCATTGCATGAAGGAGGATGGGAAAAATGTTGTGTAAGGAGTTTGAAAAGGATTTTGATTGTGGATAATACAATTCTAAATATATTTTCATACTTTTTAAGCAGGGAGTATGTTACAAATTAGGGAAACTCTGCCGAAATTTTTTAAATCTATGGCCAAGTGTTATTGTTTTTTGAGTTAGAATTGTTTTCGCTCAGTATTAAAATATTAACATATATGAGTATTGACTCGTATATATTCATACATATTAATTTATACAAGCTACTTTTTATTGCAATACATTACATCTTGATAATAGGCTAAATATTTCATTGCATACAGGAGGATGGGAAAAATGTTGTGTAAGGAGTTTGAAAAGGATTTTGATTGTGGATAATACAATTCTAAATATATTTTCATACTTTTTAAGCAGGGAGTTTGTTACAAATTAAGGGAAAACTCTGCCGAAATTTTTTAAATATAAGGCCAAGTGTTATTGTTTTTTGAGTTAGAATTGTTTTCGCTTAGTATTAAAATATTAACATATATGAGTATTGTTGTGGTTTTTTCATATTACTTTTGATACAATTTTAAGGAACGTTAAGTTCAAATATTGTTGACCTATAATTTATTTACAGGAGTCTAGTATGGGCAGAGCACCGTATCCTTATGAGGTATTTGTGCATACACATACGTGAAATCATGATGGTGTCACATTCGTCAGCGATCGAGCTAGACAAGTTCATGTATGATTTTTAAAATTGTTACTGTTATTTTTCTATGTTTTTTTAGTTTTAGATTACTCTTAAATAACATTCGATTAATTTTCATTATAGGAATGGGTACTAGAGGGTCTTCAGAGTCAGCAGGCAGATGGTGGTACTGTTGACCATGCAAGAGTATATTACGATGCAGCTGGCGGTAGGGATCACCGTGGACGGGTCTTCGGCTTGGGCTCTTATGCAAATACTTATTATTCGCATATTGCTTCATCCTCTACGGCAACGGCGAGTAGACTTGATGCGACTACAAATGAGGTCATTGAGCTTCGCGGCACAGTTGACACTTTAATGGACCGCATTACTAGGCTAGAGGAATTCATTACCCAAAATGTTCATGTACCGTCGGCTGATCGTCCACCGTCACCTCCATCTTAGTTACTCTTTAATACACTTTTCAAGTACTTTTGCTTGTAGTCCTATTACATATACATATATATATATATTAATACATTACTATTTATACTTTTATTTATTTTACTTAATTTTTATTTAATACTTGTTTCATTAATATTATTATATAAATTTTGCCAATTACAGTTTTATTATTAAAAAAAATTATGTATTAAAAATAGATTTCAAGACGGAAAATATATTTAAATATAATTAAAAGATATAATAATATATTAAGAAAAATATGTATTTAATTTAGAGACGGAAAAATTATTTTCGTCTCTAAAAATAGAGACGGAAAGATGTTTTCCGTCTCTAAAATAGAGACGAAAACGTGAATTTGTCTCTATTTTTAGAGACGGAAATGATATTTCCGTCTCTAAAATAGAGACGGAAAACTCGTTTTCGTCTCTATTTTTAGAGATGAAAATATCATTTCCGTCTCTATTTTAGAGACGGAAAAACAATTTCCGTCTCTAAAAATAGAGACGGAAAATTTCGGTCTCTAAAATTTAGAGACCGCCAAAATAGAGACTGAATTTTTTCGTCTCTATTTCCGTCTCTATTTTCAATTAGAGACGGAATTCCGTCTCTATTTTTCGTCTCTATTCCCCTGATTTCTTGTAGTGTCCAAAACCATTTTTCATGCAATAAATATGCAAACACGTACCTTCAAACCTCCAGAATACATTTATAGGAATCTTAATACAAGTCACGTATTTTTACTATTCAAACAGAGGCAATACTAGAACGTCAACAATCCTAGATTTTACGTTCTCACTCATGCATATACATCTCATTTGCATACTCAACATCATTCTTTTTCTACTGAAATCATGTATACAACATTACGTAACTCACGCATTTCGATATACAAACACACATAAATAACATCAACATCAGAACTGCTAACAGAATCCAAAAATGAGAAAGGACAGACACTCCCAAACCTGTTAATGAAGCTCAAAACGTCAACTGTAACCTTCAATCCACAACCTTTCCTTTTCCTTTCTCTTTTCTCTTATCTTCAAATGCTTGCAAACAGTCAAAACAATACTCCATTAACCCATGAACATAAACTTAAAACTCAATCAATCCCGTAGAAGGAGAAAGAAGGAGAAACCCAAAGAACTTTCAGCCACTTACCTTGAAATCTCTTCAATACTCAAAACCCTAGCTGTAGACACCGGGTCCCGAGTCGGGCTTAATGTCAAAAAGTGATTTTGGGTCCTTAGTAATTCCCTCCGAAAAAATAATATATATATATCTAATATAGATTAGGTAGGTAAAATTAGAAATTAATTATTAATGTTGGGTTAATTTAATATTGTAAGTTTAATTAGATCATTAAAGTGCATGTAAAATTAAAGTTTGAAGTGTATAATTAATTAGATAAAATATATATATATATATATATATATATATATATATATATATATATATATATGTGATAATTTAAATAGATTAAATGGTGTAATGTTTAATTAATTAGATAAATTATGTATTAAGTAGATTAATTATATCAATGTGTAATGCAATTAATATGTAATGTTTAATTAATATGTAATGTTTAAATTAATTAATGTGTGTTATTTAATTAAGTTAAAGTAATTAAAAAACTAAAAATGGAGGAAATTACCATTATGACCCAAGAACCAACCCTAATTTTAGGGTATAAGAAGAAAAGAATGAAGGGAAATTGGGGGCTCTCTCTCTCGGCTGGAAACACAAGCAAAGAAAAAGGAAAAAAAAGAAAGAAGAAGGAGAGAGTAAGAACAGAGGAGCCGGCCATAGACAAAGAAAAGGAAATAGAAAGTTAGAGCAAAAGAAAAGGAAAAGAAACAGAGAGCAAGAAAGACAAATAGAAAAGGAAATAGAGAGAAGAATAGAAAAAGAGAGGGAGGGCCAACGGAAAACACACAGCAGCCACGGACCAAGCGATGCCGGGAAAAGAAGAAAAAAAGGGGAAAAGAGAGAGGGAGGAGGCGAGGCCTCCACCGGCCACCCACCGTGCCGGAACGGCACACGCGCCCGACCGGCGTGCTCCCGGAAGCAGGGCGATGCAGCCGGCATCCACCGGCCTCCATCACTCGCCGCCGTTAGGGAGATCGGAGAAAAGACCTGCGACGCTCCAAGGCATTTTCCGGCGAGGCGGCGGTTCCTTCCGGCGCGTGACCAGCTCCAGCGAGCTCCTCAAGCGGCGATCTACCTTCCAACATAGGTGGTGTCGACCACCTCCCCTCCGGCGAAGCTCCGGCGACCGGTAAGTCTTTTTTCCCTTTTTTATATATTTATTTATTATTATTATTAATATTATTATGATTATTATGATATTATTATTATTCTGGTTTTTATATTATTAATTATTATCATTATATATTTATTTAATTTCTGTTATTATTATTATTATTAATATTATTATTTGGGTGTTATTAATTAATTGTTATATTTATATTTATTATTATTTTCTATTTTTATATATATTGTTATTATCATTTATTTTATTGCTATTATTTTATTCTTTATTTGTTATGATTAATTATAATTATTATTGTGATTGTTGTTATATTTTATATATTGATATTATTATTATTATTATTTGCATTATTGCTATTATTATTATTATTATTATCAAATACTATTTGTTTTATTATTATTTTATGATATTATCGTAAGCATTATTATTTATATTTGATTATTATAATTGTCATCATATTTTGCATCCATTAATTCTTCTAATTTTATTCATTTAGAATTTATTTATTTATTTGAAGAAATATGTAATCACTATTTTATTTTATTTTATGTATTTGTGGTCTGTAATAATAAAACGATTTTTGACCACTCTTAAAAAGAACAACCACACAAATTTTTTCTACCAATAAAATATTGGTTGATAAAACTGGACGAATGTCCTGATTTTCATCTCAAACAAAGATTTAAACTTATTCAATAATCTTATGTAATAAGTAGTCCGGAACCAACGTTCCCATCTAAATGAATATCCCGATTTATGCATGATTTGCACTTTTTACAATGAGGGTTGTATTCTGCCCTTAGTATTATTGTAATTTTATTTATGCTTTAATGCCATTTTATTTCCGCTTTTAAATGAATGATTGCGCCTTTTAATCAAATGCATCGTGTGGAGAGATAGCGAATTAATGATAATTAAAATTTGATCATAAAATAATCGAGGTAGAAATAGATGAGAAATCCCGAACCTAGCTCTGGTCTTTGGGCTCAAAGAGGCTAGAGGTCTACCCTCCAAGACACCTTTTTGTGCCACGAGACTTTAGCGCTAATCCTAGGCTCCTTAGGGCGAGAGGTTTACATTCCAAGACCCCTCTGGCTGGCCCAAAATGGATACTAAGCGCAGTCTTAGGCTCTCCGAGGCGAGAGAAACTTTTCCAATGTTCTATTGGGTGGCGACTCGATAAAACTTCCTTATTGCCCAACATAGACGCACTTGCGATTTATTACAAGCTGTCAACGGACCCACAAATGCCCCGATCGCCCTCAAGCGGGCGGTCCCATGGGCGGCCGCGGGGATCCGGCGCGCGTCACAGTGGCGACTCCACTGGGGACGTTTATGGTTCGAGATTTCAATTTGAAAATACCTCGTTTAACATTTATGATTAAAATTTAATTCATAAATTTGCTTTCTCTCAAATTTGCATTCGCATCTCATTAGAGCCTTAGAATATGCTAGTTTGGTCCCTCTTTTAGCCCCGGTGCGTTCCTGAAGCACGACCCCATTTTCACTCAATTTGGGGAAGTGTTAAGGATAATCACCAGCCCAAGCCACGTACCTCAATGGTATATCAAATGGTGACCCGATCGGCCGTTACGCTCGTGATGAGCTAGACCTGTCGGCAGGGGCCATGCTTGGGTAGCCTTAAAATATCATCACCTTGGACCAAAGCTCATGTAATGGACATAGATATTTTCCCTAGGTGGTATGAACCATAATACCTTGCTTTTTATATGGATCAATATGTATTGGACAAATCCAGATAATTTGACTGATCACTTAATCAAAGGCTTTCATGCCCCGATAGGCCCATGTCAATTTATTTGGACTGCCTAAATACGTGATGATCATAATCCATGCGCTTGTGCATTACTTAAGGGAGGTTATACTGCCGGTTTTTTCATCGTGCACTATACGTGCCTATTGGGTTCCCTGTTAACCCATGGGCCAACCCTGCCTAGGAAAGAGACCGCACGACCTCGTGTGTGGGGGTAATAAGGTTGGAAGGTTCTACTTGCTTGCATGTGGTTGTTTATGCTCACGCATTGTATATTATCATACATGCATTATTCCAACAATTTAAATATTTTTGCCATCAGTTGGAAAGGAAATCAATCCCGAGGACAGAGATTCAAGAAATGAGGAGTTGTTGCATTAGAAATTTAAAATGACTGAGCTACCGAAGATGGATGGTACTTCAGCCCCTTCTGCCCATATGAAGCAATACGCTTTAGCGACGAAGGGCGCGGGGCTAAGTAGGAAGAAAAAAAGTGGAGTATTCTTGCTTCAATTTAGTAGGTTCGGCGGTAGACAGGTATCATGGGCTGGATAGGAGAGTCAAGGAAGAGTGGAACCTTCTGACTGATGAGTTTATGAGCAATAATAATAAATAAAACACATGCATTTTGTCTCATGTGTAATTCTTTTTATAACCCGTGCACTCTATATATAAAATTGCCTGTATCATAATTTGTGAATATAAATATAACACGTTTGTCATGCATGCACATAATAATGCTTGTCGCAATACATACATATTAACATTCTTTATGACATCAATTGTGCGCCATTATCTGTATATACAGCATACATCATTAGATGTACATATTAACATGCATTATAGCAAGTATAGACATACTGTCCCCGTGACACAAAAAAAAAATGCAAAAAAAAAATAAAATAAATAATAATAATATCAAATCAAAATAATGCATTCACCATGTGCCATAGCACGTACATATCCGTATGCTCACATTACACATGTACATTAACATTGTGCCCTGGAACATAGATATACTGCTGCATGTCATAGTGTGCACACATTAGCATACTTCATTAGACTAGACATCAAACACAGAAAATACCTTGCATTTTTCACATTGTACACCATATCATGAACATGTACTATCATACATGAATTATGCCATGTACATATAATTTCTTCATCATGCATGTTAGTCATTATATATACCAATGCATGTCTTGCATGCTCATACCATGTAAATGCGCATACTTTGTGAACGCTATTTGTTTCGTGCAGACACTTTCATTGCATACCTCGTATTGCACGCATACTCCGCTCACTGTACACAACTATTCTTATGCTGTGTCCCATCTCATGTGCATTATCTGTATATGCTTTGCACTTCTATATATGTGAGTTTTGCCACTCCTCGCGACTCATTGGTGCATATTACCATGCTAGGTCATCTTCACCTTTAAATCATGCATTCGTATCTTGTCTAAATCATGCCATGTTCACATGTACCATATATCATGAACATTCATCCCCATACTGTTCCATAGGTTGTACTCATGCTTTCATCGTATACATGTACATTGCGAATTTATGCATGCACATCATTTATCATGCAGTGTTTACAAACTTATATTTTTTTTTCGCAGGTGTTTTACACACACAAATCTTTGCACATATTTCATGTACGCATTTTTATACAAATATTTTTACACATGTTTCGCACATACAGTTCCTTACGCGCATTGCTAATATACATACGCCATTCCATATACATGATTCTTAACGCATAGTTTGCACATATTTTTTACAAAAAAAAAAGAAAAAACTACAAAAAAAATTTTCTATTTGCTTAAACGATTTTTGTGTATGTACATTTCGATAGAATCAAAATTTTTTGTGTTAAGCCATATCCTAAAACGCTGACATGTTTGCACCTTATTGAGGTACCTTTGATTCAAGGTTCGACTCTACCTAAGTAGTTCTCAATTTTGAATGGATTTGATCTTAACTCTAGAAATCTGAGTTTCATTCCACTTTGAATTAAGTAAGAGGTATATATGTTTGGTCTTTAAGAGCTAGATCACGTGAAAATATTTGACTATATTATGTAATGTCTAAATTTCGAGCACTTTTGGCCCGTTTTGAAAACAAAACTGAAAAAACTAGTTGCAATTAGGGGATTGGATGAAAACTCACTAAGAGCACTAGAACCTTTCCGATTACCCGTCAAAGCGACCCCTAGATAAGGCTGAATCTAGAAAATGATTTAGGCAACTATTTCTTTGTATAGCTCTCTAAATGACCAATTTCTATCCTTATTTTACAATCGCTTGATAGCCCTTTGAGCCTTTATTTTGGTATGCTAAACGCGTGCCAGTTTTGTTGTTATATACATTAAAACTACCTTTTGCCTAAAATGATTTTGGCTTCCCCTTAGAAGAATGGCCGCTCTAGTAAAGATGGATGCACATTACGATATTCTCTTGAGCTATCAAAAATTGTCCCAGCAAAAGTGGGTTTACACTTCTGAAAGAGATTTTTAATCATTGATGATCTTTGAGACTTGACCATTGGCAATCCTTTGGGCCATCAAAAATTCACCCTGATAAGAATGGGTCTGCACTTCGAGAAGAAAATTTCAATCATCGATAATTTTTTGGGGTTACCAAAAATTGCCCCGATGAAAGTGGATTTGCACTTTGGGGAAAAGAGCCTCAATTTTTGACAATTCTTTGAGCTACCAATAATCACCCTGATAAGGATGGGTTTACCCCTTGAAAAATTTTCAATCAAAGAAATTGAAGAAAAAAAAAGAGAAATTGAAGAAAAAAATTGAAGAAAAAAACAGAAGAAAAAGAGAAGAAAATAAAAAAGAAGAAAAAAAAAAGAAAAAGAAAAATGGTAGGGTCCAAGATAGTACCCCTTGACGAGTTCGGTAGCTATCTTTTTTAGCATAATTTTTATGCTGAGCCTGATGAGATCAAGTATTACCAAATTCAAATTCAAGAGTATCTAGATAGTATGCAATTGGGGTTGGGAATGGTCCTTCCATTCGTCAAATGAATGTTGCGGCCATTTTTCTCTAGTAACCTGATCCTCCTTTGATAGCCAATTACCCAAGCCTAACATTACAACCAAAGTAAGACCTATTGATTCTTGGTTTGGCCTTATCTAATTAGCGGAGATGACCTTCTGATAAGGTTTGGTACGTAGGAAGAGGCGTATGGTGTCTCTTGAGCTTCAAGCGGGAAGCCACGAGTGCATTTGCATTCGAGTCTCGTCTCGTCTCCAAAGTTGCAATTAGAATTTGCTTTCAAGTGATGAAAGACTCTGTTTTGGCCTTTGCACATACACACAGAGATTGCATGGTATGCCTCATATTCACATGCTGATTTAGTAAATATCGATACTTACGTGTTTACTTTCTTGCACTTCATTGGGAATGACTCCCGAATTCTTTTGATGAGATTGAATCAGTTGAGAATGTGGTTCATTCAGTATGCTCAAAGGTAGATAGAAACTCGAGTTTGAGGTACCTAATAGGTTGCACTCATTTTATAATCTTGGGGTATTTCTTATCACTACCCATGAAAATGATACTTTGCATACACTCCCAACAATATTCTTTGTACATATGCTTTTTGCAAATGTTTTTACACATAATTGTAGCAAACATTCTCAATAAATAGTTTTACATGTACAATTCTTGGTGCATGTCTTTTGGCATAAGAGATTTAGCGAATACATTTCATAAGTGCTTTTGACGCATGTGGCTCTTTATGGGCATATCCTTTGCCAGCATCTTGCATCCACATTTTTCGCATGCATTCAATACACATATATGTGATTTTTCCTACATATATTTTATACACATAGTTGTATGTGCACACATCGCACACACCCAATTCCTTACATAGCTTTCATGTATATAACATATCCCACCTGTCTTTGCATATGATTTTTTACATCTATGCCGATGAATGATTCTTTACCACATGCATGATCATTTGCATGCATGGTCATTTGCACATAGTTTGCATACATAATCCCTTGTATATATTTATCACGCATGAACTTTTGCATGTCTCTCTCATTTATGATCATTTACAAACATGTTAGAATAATGATTCTTAGCGCATGTTCCATAATCTTCCACATGGATATAAGCCATTGGCATATATGATATATGCATAAGCATTTCAGGGTCATAGTCCTTTGCATGTCATTTCATAAATGCATACCCTTTCACATGCATTCCATGCATACATGATGCCCTTCGTCTACTAGATGGTGTACATCAGTCTTAATCAAGACTTCACACGTTGATAAACTGACACTTCCAAAGCCCTCTCAAGAGGCGAATCTCTAAATCTTCTGAAAAGGCAATTCTCCAAAGCCTTCTCAATAGGCAATTCTCAAGCCCTCTGAAAAAGCGATTCTTAATCAACCAAAATTCTCTCCGGGGGCAAGTCAACCTAAGTCCTCTCAAGAGGCAAAGCAAATCAACCAAAGTCCTCTCCGGGGCAATCAATTCTCTAAGTCCTCTCAAGAGGCAATTTTTATCCCTCTGCATACATTTCTCATGCTTGAACATTTGCATGCATAGTTTTTCACATGCATTCCATGCATACATGGTGCTCGACACTCCTCTCAAAGTCCTATGAAGAGGCATAAAAAGAAAAAGAATCCCTCAAGTCCTCTGAAGGGGCAAAATTTCTAAGTCCTCCGAGGGGGCGAGGCAAAATCTAAAAGTCCTTTGAGGAGGCACAATCTCTAAGTCCTCTGAGGAAGCAAAAATCTGAAAGTCCTCTGAGGAAGCAAAGATCTCAAAGTCCTCTAAGCAGGAAAGTAAGCCTATTCATGCATGCCATACCGGGGGCAAGCAGGTAAGTTTCTCTATCATAAGATGTATGCTCACACACATCACGCAAAGTGTACAAAATCCGAATTCAAATGTATATATACATTTTGCACACATGCTCCCATACACACAATATTTTGTATGTATTGCCATGTACGTGACTCAAGGGAATGGTCCGAATAGAACCCATGCTTAAAGGTGATCCAAATGATGGGTTCAACTCAACGTTGTCATACACTACCCAGAAAAGCAAGCATGAGCATCAAAACCTCCCAATGAGCATCAAAGCCTCCCAATGAGCATCAAAGCCTCCCAATGAGCATCAAAGTCTCCCAGTGAGCATCAACTGACAATGACCCCAATAAGCAGGTACTGCCATAGGTACATATCTCTTTTATAATTTACCTTATAAATTTGCGTTTTCCTTTTTTGGCAGAAAAAAAAGAGAACAAAGTTCAAGAAAAACATCAGCGATAGAGCAGATCGCAACCAGGACTGCAGTTAGAGAACACTGCATCTCACAATCGAGGTTGTAGTCAAAGAGCACTGCAAAATTGAAGTTAAGGTTAGAAAAACACTACTCTTCACCTCGAGACTGTGGTCAGAAAGTACCGCTTCTCACCAATTGAAGCTGCGGTTAGAAAAACACTGCTCTTCACCTAGAGATTGTGGTCAGAAAGTACCGCTTCTCACCAATTGAAGCTGCGGTTAGAAAAACACTGCTCTTCACCTAGAGATTGTGGTCAGAAAGTACCGCTTCTCAACAATCGAAGCTGCGGTTAGAAAAACACTGCTCTTCACCTAGAGATTGTGGTTAGAGAACTCCGCATCTCACGATCGGAGTTGCAGTTAGAGAACCCTGCTCTTCACCTCGAGACTGTGGTTAGAGAACACCGCATCTCACGATCGAAGTTGTAGTTAGAGAACACTGCTTTTCACACCAAGATTGTAGTCAGAGAGTGCTACATCTCGCAGTTCACGCGACAGCCAGAGAGTGCTATGCACCTTGCAGATCGGATGGGGGTTAGCAAGGGGACTTCAGATTGAAGCTGCAGTTAGAGAAACACTGCTCTTCACACCGAGTTTATAGCCAGAGAGCGCTACATCTCTTCAACCCTGCGCAAGCCGAGACGAGGCCAGCAGAAATCGAAGTTGCAGTTAGAGAACACTGCTCTTCACACCGAGTTTATAGCCAGAGAACGCTACATCTCTCCAACCATGTTCAAGCCGAGACGAGGCAAGCAGAAGTCGAAGCTGTAGTTAGAGAAACACTGCTCTTTATAGCAGATTTGTAGTTAGAGGGTACTACATCTCCTCAACCCTGCGCAAGCCGAGATGAGGGCAGCATAAGCAAAAGTTGCAGTTAGAGAAACACTGCTCTTCATTGCGGATTTATAGACAGAGAGTGCTACATTTCCTCAACCCTACGCAAGCCGAGACGAGGCCAGTAGAAGCAGAAGCTGCGGTTAGAGAAACACTGCTCTTCATATCGAGTTTGTAGTTAGAGGGTACTACATCTCTTCAACACTACGCAAGCCGAGATGAGGCCAGCAGAAGCAGAAGCTGCGGTTAGAGAAACACTGCTCTTCACACCGAGTTTGTAGCCAGAGAACGCAACATCTCTCCAACCCTGCGCAAGCCGAGATGAGGCCAACAGAAGTCGAAGCAGCAGTTAGAGAAACACTGCTCTTTACAGCGAATTTATAGTCAGAGAGTGCTACATCTCCTCAACCCTGCGCAAGCCGAGATGAGGCCAGCAGAATCAGAAGTTGCAGTTAGAGAAACACTACTCTTCATAGCGGATTTGTAGACAGAGAGTGCTACATTTCCTCAACCCTGCGCAAGCCGAGATGAGGCCAGCAGAAGCAGAAGCTACGGTTAGAGAAACACTGCTCTTCACATCGAGTTTGTAGTTAGAGGGTACTACATCTCTTCAACACTGCACAAGCCGAGACGAGGCCAGCACAAGCAGAAGTTGCGGTTAGAGAAACACTGCTCTTCACACCGAGTTTATAGCCAGAGAATGCTACATCTCTCAAACCCTGCGCAAGCCAAGACAAGGCCAGCAGAAGTCGAAGCTGTAGTTAGAGAAACGCTGCTCTTTACAGCAGATTTGTAGTTAGAGAGTGCTACATCTCCTCAACCCTGCGCAAGCCGAGACGAGGCCAGCAGAAGCAGAAGTTGCAGTTAGAGAAACACTTCTCTTCATAGCGGATTTGTAGACAAAGAGTGCTACATTTCCTCAACCCTGCGCAAGCCGAGATGAGGCCAGCAGAAGTAGAAGCTGCGGTTAGAGAAACACTGCTCTTCACATCGAGTTTGTAGTTAGAGGGTACTACATCTCTTCAACACTGAACAAGCCGAGAAGAGGCCAGCAGAAGCAGAAGCTGCGGTTAGAGAAACACTGCTCTTCACATCGAGTTTGTAGTTAGAGGGTATTATATCTCTTCAACTCCGCGCAGGCCGAGATGAGGCTAGCGGAACACTGGTGGTAGAACAGACCACAGATCGAGATTACAGTCAGAGAGTACTGCATCTCACAAACTCCACGCAGGCCGAGATGAGGCTAGCGGAACACTGGTGGTAGAACAGACCACAGATCGAAATTACAGTCAGAGAGTACTGCATCTCACAAACTCCGCGCAGGCCAAGATGAGGCTAGCAGAACACTGGTGGTAGAACAGACCGCAGATCAAGATTACAGTCAGAGAGTACTGCATCTCACAAACTTCGCGCAGGCCGAGATGAGGCTAGCGGAACACTGGTGGTAGAACAGACCACAGATAGAGATTACAGTCACAGAGTACTACATCTCACAAACTCCGTGCAGGCCGAGATGAGGCTAGCAGAACACTGGTGGTAGAACAGACCACAGAACGAGATTACAGTCAGAGAGTACTGCATCTCACAAACTTTGTGCAGGCCGAGATAAAGCTAGCGGAATACTGGTGGTAGAACAGACCACAGAACGAGATTATAGTCAGAGAGTACTGCATCTCAGAAACTTCGCGCAGGCCGAGATAAATCTAGCGGAACACTGGTGGTAAAACAGACCACAGATCTAGATTACAGTCAGAGAGTACTGCATCTCATAAACTCTGCGCAGGCCGAGATGAGGCTAGCGGAACACTGGTGGTATAACAGACCACCGATCGAGGTTGCAGTCAGAGAGTGTTGTATCTCACAAACTCCGTGCAGGCCGAGACGAGGCTAGCGGAACACTCGTGGTAGAACAGGCCACAAATAGAGGTTGTAGTCAGAGAGCACTACATCTCACCAAAGCTGCGTGAGCCGAGACGAGGCCAACAGAAATAGGTCGAGACGAGACCAACAAGGGCACATGTACCTACGCCAGCAAGGTAAGGTCCGGCATCCCCAGGTATGTAATTCTCTCTCTTCCTTCTTTGAATTTTGGCTCACCTAGGTGTCTATACACTAGTTTCTCCAAAATTGGGGGCAACTGTAGACACCGGGTCCCGAGTCGGGTTTAATGTCAAAAAGTGATTTTGGGTCCTTAGTAATTCCCTCCGAAAAAATAATATATATATATCTAATATAGATTAGGTAGGTAAAATTAGAAATTAATTATTAATGTTGGGTTAATTTAATATTGTAAGTTTAATTAGATCATTAAAGTGCATGTAAAATTAAAGTTTGAAGTGTATAATTAATTAGATAAAATATATATATATATATATATATATATGTGATAATTTAAATAGATTAAATGGTGTAATGTTTAATTAATTAGATAAATTATGTATTAAGTAGATTAATTATATCAATGTGTAATGCAATTAATATGTAATGTTTAATTAATATGTAATGTTTAAATTAATTAATGTGTGTTATTTAATTAAGTTAAAGTAATTAAAAAACTAAAAATGGAGGAAATTACCATTATGACCCAAGAACCAACCCTAATTTTAGGGTATAAGAAGAAAAGAATGAAGGGAAATTGGGGGCTCTCTCTCTCGGCTGGAAACACAAGAAAAGAAAAAAGAAAAAAAAGAAAGAAGAAGGAGAGAGCAAGAACAGAGGAGCCGGCCATAGACAAAGAAAAGGAAATAGAAAGTTAGAGCAAAATAAAAGGAAAAGAAACAGAGAGCAAGAAAGGCAAATAGAAAAGGAAATAGAGAGAAGAATAGAGAAAGAGAGGGAGGGCCAACGGAAAACACACAGCAGCCACGGACCAAGCGACGCCGGGAAAAGAAGAAAAAAAGGGGAAAAGAGAGAGGGAGGAGGTGAGGCCTCCGCCGGCCACCCACCGTGCCGGAACGGCACACGCGCCCCACCGGCGTGCTCCCGGAAGCAGGGCGATGCAGCCGGCATCCACCGGCCTCCATCACTCGCCGCCATTAGGGAGATCGGAGAAGAAGACCCGCGACGCTCCAAGGCGTTTTTCGGCGAGGCGGCGCTTCCTTCCGGCGCGTGGCCAGCTCCGGCGAGCTCCTCAAGCGGCGATCTACCTTCCGGCATAGGTGGTGTCGACCACCTCCCCTCCGGCGAAGCTCCGGCGACCGGTAAGTCTTTTTTCCCTTTTTTTATATTTATTTATTATTATTATTAATATTATTATGATTATTATGATATTATTATTATTCTGTTTTTTATATTATTAATTATTATCATTATATATTTATTTAATTTCTGTTATTATTATTATTATTATTATTTGGGTGTTATTAATTAATTGTTATATTTATATTTATTATTATTTTTTGTTTTTATATATATTGTTATTATCATTTATTTTATTGCTATTATTTTATTCTTTATTTTTTATGATTAATTATAATTATTATTGTGATTGTTGTTATATTTTATATATTGATATTATTATTATTATTATTTGCATTATTGCTATTATTATTATTATTATTATTATTATTATTATTATTATCAAATACTATTTGTTTTATTATTATTTTATGATATTATCGTAAGCATTATTATTTATATTTGATTATTATAATTGTCATCATATTTTGCATCCATTAATTCTTCTAATTTTATTCATTTAGAATTTATTTATTTATTCGAAGAAATATGTAATCACTATTTTATTTTATTTTATGTATTTGTAGTCTGTAATAATAAAACGATTTTCGACCGCTCTTAAAAAGAACTACCACACAAATGTTTTCTACCAATAAAATATTGGTTGATAAAACTGGACCAATGTCCTGATTTTTATCTCAAACAAAGATTTAAACTTATTCAATAATCTTATATAATAAGTAGTCCGGAACCAACGTTCCCATCTAAATGAATATCCCGATTTATGCATGATTTGCACTTTTTGCAATGAGGGTTGTATTCTGCCCTTAGTATTATTGTAATTTTATTTATGCTTTAATGCCATTTTATTTCCGCTTTTAAATGAATGATTGCGCCTTTTAATCAATTGCATCGTGTGGAGAGATAGCGAATTAATGATAATTAAAATTTGATCATAAAATAATCGAGGTAGAAATAGATGAGAAATCCCGAACCCAGCTCTGGTCTTTGGGCTCAAAGAGGCTAGAGGTCTACCCTCCAAGACACCTTTTTGTGCCACGAGACTTTAGCGCTAATCCTAGGCTCCTTAGGGCGAGAGGCTTACCTTCTAAGACCCCTCTGGCTGGCCCAAAATGGATACTAAGCGCAGTCTTAGGCTCTCCGAGGCGAGAGAAACTTTCCCAATGTTCTATTAGGTGGCGACTCCATGAAACCTCCTTGTTGCCCAACATATACGCACTTGCGAATTATTGCAAGCTGTCAACGGACCCACAAATGCCCCGATCGCCCTCAAGCGGGCTGTCCTATGGGCGGCCGTGGGGATCCGGCGTGCTTCACACTAGCCAAACAATGGATGATCCCACATGCAAAAAGAACGAAAGAACAGGGAATGAAGAGGAGAGGAGTGGTTAACGTGGGACAGAGAACAAGAGAGAGAATCTCACATCTGCTAGTTTCCAGTAAGAAAACAAAAGAAATTCTGAATCCCTTTTTCTCTCACCCTCATGCACACACTCACTTCTCCACTTGGCACACATGCATTGGTTCACTTATTCCAATAATTACACTTTTAGCATCAGCTCCTCCAAAATCTTCTAATAGGTCCACAACAATTACTTTTTACTCACTCAATAAAATTTGTAATTTAATACTTTTAATTCCTTGCAATTAAATCCTCTTTCACTTGTAAAATTACCCAATTGCCCTTAATAAATCCAATTAACATGAAATTTCTACTAGGCCATATTTGGGGTGTGACAACTCTCTCCTCCTTAAGAAATTTCGTCCTCAAAATTTTCCCCGCTGATCATTTACATCCAAAAAGCAAAACTGGATTCAAATAAAACTTAACAAATCAATACTTACCGGAAGGACCTGCGGCTTCAGTTGCATCTTCTCCAATCAAAGCGTATACCCTTGGCCGATTATATTCTTCCGTAGTACCAGGTCGTTGCACCGTCTCTGATGGTGCTCGCGGAGCTCTACTTCTGTCCCGATTACTTCTTGTCGCATTAGATCTACCTTCACCCGCTTGACTAACTTGTTGACTCTTGTTCTCTTGTCGTTCGGGGCAACTTGCAAACCGATGCTCCATACTACCGCACTTAAAGCATGCACCGGTAATCTTGCGACATGTACCCCAATGGTACCTATGACAATGCTCACACTCTGGTGCTCGATTTCCCTTATTACCATGTGGGGCTACACTCCCTACTTGTGAAGGCACTTGAACAGCCCCTCTATTTCCTTGTCCATTTGGAGCACCTTTGGGTTTCTTGTTACTAGCAACTCCATCATCCGATGCTCTTTTCTTATGTGCCATCTTTTGCTTTACCATCTCAGATTCTTGTAACTTCATTGCCGCTGCCACTAGCTGATAATACCCCACTGGTTGCAAGACGGTCATTGCAGACAAAGGATCTCTGAACACCTCACGCAGTCCCTCTTGAAAATGCCTACATCTGAACTCATCCGTCAACAACTGCTCGGGCACATACTTACTCAACCGGTTGAATTCCTTGTCATACTCACTCACGGTCATACCCCGTTGCTTCAAACTGATGAACTCTCTCCACTTGGCTTCTTGGTATGCCTTCGTCACATACTTCTGCTCAAATTCTTGCCTGAAGAATTCCCATGTCAACTCGGCTGGTCGCTGAGGATTTCGCATCACAAGTTCCCACCAATCATACGCTGATCCTTGAAGTAACGACACTGCACAAAGCACCCTCTGGTCTGCAAGACATCTAATCTCTTGCAAAATCCGACCTACCCTCTTAAGCCAAAACTCAGCCACATCTGATTCATCCAAAGCAGTCCCATGAAAATCCTCTGCTCCTCTTTTTCTTAACAAATCAGTTGGAGCCTTTGGAGAAGTCAACCTATCTACTACTTGTAGCAAACCTTGCACTAATGCTGGATCCAAACCAACACCCATATTCAGACCTACCGCTGGTGCATGTTCCTGTGCATGCCTATCCTGTCCGACCGGATCACCTCCTCTGACCGGATTATCTCTACGACCCACATTGACACTGTCCATTGTGTCGCCCATATACTCACTTGGATCCGACTCCATATAACACTACACAGCACAAGACATCTGCATTAGGCCACGACACAAAACTGACTCGCATGCATAGACTCGACTCTTCACTCAAACAATCACAACATAACCCAGAACCACCAAACCTGGGCTCTAATACCAAGCTGTAACACCCCGTTACCCCCGTTGGAAGGATACCGGAGCGCCATGCGGGCAAACTCAATTACTTAAACATATATACAAATAAGTTAAGAAATAAAGTCATTTGATTAAAAGATAACAAATCCATTTAGTTTATACAAAATTACATTTTTCCAAAATCAATTCTCAAATACTAGAAATACATAAACCAAGATGAGATATGAAGAAACATTTAAACATAATATAGCAAGTCCTTGAACATACATCATATCAATATCGTTTTACCAAACAGGCTAGTAAGCAAATACATATACCAAAATAATTGTTCTTTTACAAAAGATTCATTTTGCTATGAACAAGCCATGTACAAAATAACAGCGGAAGACACAAAAAAAATAAACTTCATCCAAAAAGACTTCTAGTGGCCGACCTGCAGATATCTGACTCCAAACTGAACTCGCCACCTGCACGGGAAAAGAACCCGTGCTAAGCTATAACGCTTAGTGGGGAGGAATAAAACAAATGGAAATACGCATATACAATATTTACAACAATAAATTAAACTCATCGTAATCATAAACGCGCAATTAAGTTTTGATTCAATAAATAAAGGCATCAAAATTACCTATAAGCATATTTTCCTAATTCTACAAGACATGCATCAACATACTTTACATGCAATTAACTATTCAATTCATACTTCTCACCATTCTAAGTACACAGATACAAGGTGTATATCATAAAGTTATTCATGAATTCTTACTCATCTTAAACATTTAATCTTCAATATACATCTCAATATATGCAACACATAATAACATATAGCCTGATTAGTCTGAAGATACTCTTTAGAAGTGGATGCGGTCCATTGGATACTGATAGAACACAGTATACCAAACATATGGAGACATGAGTCTCAAACATGTGATTTTCATATGGAGATCGAAGTCTCTCTCTATTTCCATATAAACCCAAACGGGGTCGAAACAAGGATCCAAACGGGACCCGCATATAACGTTTTATCATATAGCAACTGCACACACACCATGACCTAAGTAAGTGCTTACTTATCCACAACTATGACTATTCAGACTTAAATAACAACTCGATCATGTTCTAAAATAATATTCATATAATAGAGAAGAAATCAAGTATAAACGTATAATTTCGTGTACACAGTATGTATTTAATCATGATGAAGACATATAATTATGTACAAATCTAATTAGGAACATATAATCTATCAAATAATAGGCCAAATAAGACAAATCATGTGTCATGTAGTGAAAAACCCCATATAACAGAAGTTTAAAACTTTGCTTTTAAAACAGGGCAGAAGAGGAAGAGAGGCCAGTCATGAGTCACACAGGCAATTGTGACTCGTGACGCTAGCTTCTCGCAAGCGTCACACACAAAAGGGCAGTCATGAGTCATGACCCTACATCACGACTCGTGACACCAACACTAAGGGAGGTCACGAGTTGAGATCTCGTGACGCTTCGCGCAGCAGAAGGGACGGTCACGAGTCGTGACCCTCCATCACAACTCGTGACTTCCCAAAGAAGAGGGTCACGGGTCGTGACTCTCTCTCATGACTCGTGATCCTCCTTCTCTGCTAGAAGGAAGAACTACTGGTTCCCAGAATTTTCAAAAATCTTAAAAACAGAAAATGTGGAAAACAGAGTACATCAAGAATTAAAAACTCCATCTTGTCCAAAACCATTTTTCATGCAATAAATATGCAAACACGTACCTTCAAGCCTCCAGAATACATTTATAGGAATCTTAATACAAGTCATGTATTTTTACTATTCAAACAGAGGCAATACCAGAACGTCAACAATCCTGGATTTTACGTTCTTACTCATGCATATACATCTCATTTGCATACTCAACATCATTCTTTTTCTACTGAAATCATGTATACAACATTACGTAACTCATGCATTTCGATATATAAACACACATATATAACATCAACATCAGAACTGCATACAGGATCCAAAAATGAGAAAGGACAGACACTCCCAAACCTGTTAATGAAGTTCAAAACGTCCACTGTAACCTTCAATCCACAACCTTTCCTTTTCCTTTCTCTTTTCTCTTATCTTCAAATGCTTGCAAACAGTCAAAACAATACTCCATTAACCCATGAACATAAACTTAAAACTCAATCAATCCCGTAGAAGGAGAAAGAAGGAGAAACCCAAAGAACTTTCAGCCACTTACCTTGAAATCTCTTCAATACTCAAAACCCTAGCCAAACAATGGATGATCCCACATGCAAAAAGAATGAAAGAACAGAGAATGAAGAGGAGAGGAGCGGTTAACGTGGGAGAGAGAACAAGAGAGAGAATCTCACATCTGCTAGTTTCCAGTATGAAAACAAAAGAAATTCTGAATCCCTTTTTCTCTCACCCTCATGCACACACTCACTTCTCCACTTGGCACACATGCATTGGTTCACTTATTCCAATAATTACACTTTTACCATCAGCTCCTCCAAAATCTTCTAATAGGTCCACAACAATTACTTTTTACTCACTAAATAAAATCTGTAATTTAATACTTTTAATTCCTTGCAATTAAATCGTCTTCCACTTGTAAAATTACCCAATTGCCCTTAATAATTCCAATTAACATGAAATTTCTACTAGGCCATATTTGGGATGTGACAGAATGTGTTTGATGATATTAAGCATAATATAAATTAGTACACAGAATTGTTTTATGAACTTGGACTATGCGTGAATGAATGGTTTTGAATTAACCATTATGCTTTAAATAACATGGAAAGGTAGTTATATGAATGTGTAATTGGTAGGTGATTGTGTGTGAGCTTGATAACATAATGATATGGATTTTTAGACAAATGATCATGTAAATATGTGACTCTAATATTTGATGATGTAGGTAATAAATGAGTTTTGATATTAGCATGATTAATATAGGCATATGTATATGAGATCAAATAACTATGAAATTTACTCAGTACTATTGTAAAATGTTCAATAGGACTAGACAAATATACCATATGAAATAGCGATATGTATAATGAAAGACTTTGCGTTTAATTATTGAACATTGGAAAAGTTACTAGATAATCTTATACGATGAATGTAAAAATGAAATGATTATTATACGATTGTAACAAGTGTTTGTAAATGTGATGAGTATAATAGTAATACGATAATTTCAAAAATGAAATATAAGTATGTGTATAGCCTGCATTAACCGAGTTGTGGATAGATAGGCATGCCTATAGGGACCTTTGTTGTTGTAGTCTATGTGTTTTGGATCACTATGCCTTCTTGGACCCTGTTTGGGTACTTATGTGTTTTGAATCTTGTACGGATCCCTATGTGTGCGTCATTGATATGACACTTGTACCCACGGGTACCTATGCATTCCATTTTCCGTTATCCACCACCTTGGATATATAAGCGATAATTGGACAAAAGAAAACTAAATGAATAATATGGAACATATATTAATCTATGGATAGACTTATATGTGTAAAATTAGATATGTACTGTGATAAAAGTTTCTGTAACTTGTAAGTATCATGTAACAGAAATGAGTAATGGACGTAATTACGCATATGAACCTTAATTGCGCATTGTGATAAATATTTAAGAAATTCGTTATTCATGAATAACTCTTGAGTGATTATATAATTTATGAGTTGAGAGTTAATATGAAAATGTGCACTCTATATGTATGGCCTAGTAACAAACAATTGTTATAACTTTATTATTCTATAAGTGTGTTTCATGAAGCTAAGGTATTTATTAGGATAATAAATAATGAAATATATGGCCTGTGTCCAAATGTTAAAAATTGATTCATGAATGACTATACGCGTATTAATGTAACCCTAATATGTTATAATCGGTTTAGAAATTAAGTATTCCAATTTAATAATAAGACAAAGGATGTGTGTGTTGACTTTAATGTACACAATTCATAAGGAATGAGTGGTAAATTGCATTTATAGCTATATGTCTCTTAATGTGATAAATATAGATATATAATTGCTAATATGAATATGTCTTAAGGGTAAACCCATGTACATTGAACATCTATATATATGTATTTGTTTGATTATATAAGTATGAAAGGCGATTTAAGATAAACATAGGAAACTAACTCTAATTTTAGTATGTCAAATAAGAAAGAACTATTGGATTGTATAAAAGATTAAATATGGGTCGATATGCAACAATTAACATGATCAAATGTTTTGTCACAATTTCTTCAAATGTAAGCGTGGTATGGAACTTTATGTATGTGTTTAATATTCATGTACGTAATGATTAAGTAATACATATTCATGACTTTAATAAATGCAAACATTTGTGTGTTTTGTTAACGACTACTGTGAGGGGTCATCCATATCATATTTGTTCCCCACTAAGCTATTGTTCTTAGCATGGGTGTTTCATCCATGCAAGTATCGATGATAGTTGCTTTGCTAAGGACATCGTGTAGCTATCGAGGCCAACGAGTTTGTAGGAACTTACTTGAACAGTCTTTGTATTATGTAAATGGTTATGTAAATGAATGACTTAATTATGTTAATAAATGTTATGTAAAAGGATAAGTTTTGAATTTGTAAAATCACTTTTGAGGATGTATTATGTAAAGTGATATTGTGAATTCCATTTCATGAGTATCATGAAAATAGTTTTGTAAAACTTTATTTAATGTGTTATGCAACAAATGGTTTTGTAATGAAAGTGATTTTATTATTCGGATTTTGATATTTAGTTATGAACAATTGTGCCTAGTTCGATAGCATCCTTCACCAAATGTGGTGAACTGTCTTATTATAATATGGTTTACTACATACGGATAAGGGGTGTTACATACAGAGATTGGGCCGATAAACTTCCTTAAGCCTTATGGGGCTATAGAACCATGGTTAGGGCATCAATGGGGGAAACACCTTTTTCCTCGGTATACGACATTAAAGCAGTCTTCCCATCGAGATTGAGGTCGAATCCTTGAGACTATTATTAGAAACAGCTACCATTGAATCCGATTGGGTTAAGAGTAAGTACAAGCAGTTGGCCCTTTTACATGAAAAAAGGATACGGGTCCTCTATAAGAACCAGATATATTAGAAGAGATAGCCGATACTTTCAAAAAATAAAAGGTTAAGACCATACAATTGAAATAAGGGGACTTGGTCCTAAAATAATACAAAAAACTGCTCCTGACCCAAGAGGAAAGTTCAAACTGAATTAGGAAGGACCATATTTGGTAAAGAAGCTAATGCCTAAAGGTTTTGTGCACCTCTCTAACATTGAAAGAAATGAGTTTAAAGGCTAACAGGCTGAAGTGATTCTTTTGCTGATCAAGGTACTGAAAAAAAAAGCTAGGTTAAAAACCCCAAAAGGGATGGCCTAGGCAAAATTTTGGACACCCTCCCGTGGCAAAAATTCGAAAGGGCGGTCTAAGCAAAAGTTACGAGATTGATAGAAAATAGGGAATTGAGAAAACCCAAGAGGGTCGATCAATGACAGGAGTTATGATGCAATTAATATAATCTACTAAAATTAATGGGAATCATGTAAAGTTGCACTTGAATATCGAACATGATTATTATGGAAGTAGTTACATCGTATTTAAGGCATCTTGGAATCTTACAACTAAGCGATAACTTTTTACATTTCAAAAATATTTTAGCTTTCTCATTACTTTCATAATAATAGAAAGTTGTTGCATGTTCAACTTTCTTTTGAACTACCTGTAAGTAGATATAAATAATAATGAGGTGCAAGAAAATAAAGATAGATTAGATATAAAGGTGCCATAGGAGCATCTCGCCTATAGGTCACCATATGCACTCCTCAAAGTATTTATCATGGTGTCTAAAGCTGGACCATCAAGCCACTCTTTGTAGGCCTCATCAATCTCAGAAATGCAGGCATTCAACTGGAGAAAAAGGGTAAGGATGGTCATGCTCCTCCAGACATCCAGATATGATCCCAGATACAGCTTAGTCACAAGCCTGTCGTGGAAACCAAGAGGCTTAAGCACAATCCGCTGCCTATACCCATACTATCGGCTATAATGATAAGGGATGTAGAAAGTGATAGCATGTAGGTCTACTATGGGGACACACCCTATGTGGCTTCCCACCATGACATGATAGGGATGCACTAATGGAACCATGAAGGTGATGCAGAAATCAATACAACATCCTACCCACTCAACCCAGTCATCGATTCTGGTAAGGAACAACTTCACCCAGGGTATCCCAAAATGGCAGAGGGCATAACAAAGCAGTATCCAATGAATTGGGTCATTTACTAGCTACAGCTTCTCCTACAGCCACATCTTTAGAAAAAAAGAGAGAATTAGATAACATAAGCTGCTAGTTTGGGTTGGGTCTAACCTAGGCAAAATAATAAGGCACAAAATCATGTGAAAACTCCAAAGAGGGCATATAATCCACTAAGAAAAGTTAATGTGAAAACCGAGGGGCGTATTGCATTAAAATAATGATTATAAATAGTGTGCAAGGCAATGTATGGATAGTATGCAAGATCAACGTATGGGTCAGTATGCAAGCTAGTGTACGGGTTAGTATTCAAGCCAGTGTATGGGTCGGTATGCAAGCCAATGTATAGGTCAGTATGCAAGCCAATGTACGGATCAATTTGCAAGCCAGTATACGGGGACAATTTATAGGTCAAAATGTCCCTTAATTATGCAAATTTGCTATGCTCTACAACAGTGGCTTTTATCTGATTAGATAAGTCTACTTCGTCTGATTAGACATAACATTTCATCTGATTAGACATAATGATTCATCTGATCAGATAAAACTCTCAAAAATAAGAAAAGAGATAGAATAGTTACCTGCAACAGCAGAGGACACCCTTCCAAAATGGTGTACGTATCCCTTTTTCAAGCATCTAAGGAAATAGTTCCACCCCTTGAAAACATCATCCACGATTTATAATAGATGGTAGTTATAATAGTCGCTCAAATCCTCATGCAATAGCATCTGGGTGAGGATCAAAAGTAGAATGCCCCTTAACTATTGTGCACGGTTTTATGAATGGTACTGTGCTTAGTACAACTTGAAGAGCTTGGATTACATCCAAAGGGTGATTGTGTTGCACCTAGGGCAATGCTAGCAAGTCATCAGTACTAAGAGGATAACCCAACAAAACTGCTAGTTCATCAGGCAATAGGCATAACTCTTAATAGGTGAACCGAAACACTTGGAAGGTTGGATCTTAATAGCGAGTACATCCATCAAGCATGGGAAAATTCATCTTGATGCGGCATAAAGACCACAAGCCAATGAATTTGCATACTATTGGATCGTCCCATGTCTCATCTTGGCCAAGTAAATTGTCAAGAAGAAGACAATATGCATATATATGTTTGAGAAGTTCAAAAATATGGAAAATGGCTTTAATGAGAGGGAAAATCTAATTCTCATAGAGAGGCAACAGGACCTTACAATGTTTCTCACTCTTATAATACCCTGATGTGACCCCCCACCAATAAGTTAAAAGGCAATCTCTTCCTCTGATCAAACAAAGCATTTGTCTAATCAAACAATGCCCTTTTGTCTGATCAAATAAAATCCTTTATCTGATTAGACGTATCCCTTTGTCTGATAAAATGAGGAAAGCCAGTTTGTAATGCCCCGTAAACACCCTAGTAGTATGAGCCATTTGAATGTGTGATTTTGTGTGTGTGTTCAAGTGTGGCATGTGTTATTATGTATGTGTGTATGATTTAAATTGAAATCTTATGTGTTATAGAGTTATGTTGGGGTGTGAGTGAGTAGCTGGGAGTAGGGAATGTTTAGTGAGGTCAGTTTTATGTGTAGGTGGGAGGATGGGTTTTGTGTATGTCTTGGAGTGGCTTTCCAATGGGGAGTTGCCATGTGGCATTAGAGTGGGTATGTGAGTGCGGAAAGAGGTGAAGAAAAGTCAGATTTTTCCCTTGTCTCTTCTTTCCCCATTTCCTTTCTTCTTCCCGTCCCTCTTCTTCCTCTTGTTTCTCTTTAAATTTCTTGCAATCTTGTCTTTCTAGCTGCAATCTTGGTGAGTTTTGGGCAATCTTAAGCAGTTCTAGGTGAGTGTTAGCTTGTTATTGTTGTTCTTTTTTCTCTTGTCTCTAATTTGGGTATTTGGGTTATTGTGGGGGTTTGAGTTTTGAAGTTATTTGATGTTTATTTGCTCAAAGAATCCTCCTAGAGTGTCCAAAGGCAAGGAAATTGCGAGTGGAAGCGGAGTCCGAGATTAGAGTCGAAGGATTTGAGGTTTGGGAACATTTATGGTTTGTGTGTGTTTGGGAATTTTGTGAATTTTTATGCTTTTGTTCTTCTTTAATCTTTTTCTGGAAAAGTTGGCATGTTGAGGAAATTTTATGATGGTTGATTCGCTATGTGAATGTGGCATTGTGCTAGAAATGCGTAATTGTGATTTTGTTGGGTCAAATGCTATGTGGGTTGAAATAAGATTCAAGATATTTGGGTTGATTTGAATTATTATTTATGTTTATAATATGTTCTTGGGTGTTAAGAGCTCGAAAAAGGTGAGTTTTAAGTTGGTGTTAATATTTTGAATATTGCTTTTAAGTTGTGTGTTTTGGTGTGTTGAAGTTGGGTTCATTTCTGGTGGGTTTTTGGCGATCCACACGCTGTACGGGTTTCCGTACCCCCGTGTGAATTGTGGGATTTTCCACAGAAGTGAAGACCGTGATTTTACACGGTGGTATGGCTTTGCCATACCCCCGTGTAAAGGGTCTTACACGGCGGTATGACAGTTCCATACTGCCGTGTAAACCCCTACCACCCAACTTTTGAATTTTTTCGATTTTTCTTCATTTCGTTTCTTTTTCATTATTTATTGATTTTAAATATTCTTTAGTGTCATTTCATGTATCTAATATCATTAGATTGTATTTTGCTACATCAAATTATATTGTAAGCTTTGGTTGGAATTGAGAGTGTGTTGTGCATATTTTTAACTCATGAATTCTTCACTTTGAACAATGTGTTATACTTTGAGTATGAATTGGGATTATGTATAACCTGCGAAAGTCAAATTAAGTGGATAATAGGCATGCTTATAGAGTTTAGTTTGCTGCAGCCATGCGTATGCGTTTTGGACCCTGATTATGTCCCTGAATTGGATCCGTGAGATCTCCATTTAACTTGAATCTTATTTAAGATTCCATGCGAAAATGTTTTGTAAACAAAAGAAAAGGATGATTTTGATACCCTCGGGTATCCATGTGTTTCGAATGATTATGCATTACTCGCTATCCACTATATTTTGAGTAAGAAGGTTTTCTCTTCTTATGTGATGATGAGTTTTGATTTGACACTGTATGTTTGATTGATTAGTATAAGATATTTTTACCTTCAGTATGATGAATTATTTAAGTATGGATTTAAGTATGTGCCATATATATGTGATTTGTATCAGCTTGCACTATGAGTGGTCTTTTTTCATTGTGCTTTTCCCCACTAAGTGTATTCGCTTAGCACGGGTGTTTCATCTGCGCAGGTGTGGAAGATGTTGGAGTCCGTGAGCAAGGTGATCTGTTTCAGAAGGTCCAACATAACTAGGAGAGAGATTTTGTAGTTCTAAATTGTACTTCTTTTTGCACATGTAATAGTTTAGTGATTTTGTAATGAAAACTATTGATATAAGTTCTTCTTTTGTAAGTTGGTGTGATACCAAGTTTGTAAGCGATCTTTTGTGCTGCGGCACTTTTGTAATATGATATGTAAAAACTATTTCATACATTAATAATATTATACCTTTTGTTCTCATCCTTGGTCTTGTGTTTGTGAAATTCTATTTTACTGCTTTGAGTGTATGATTTATTATTGTATGTTTGTGCTTGAGGTTTTGCGTGACAACCCTCATCTATCGGGACCCTTCATCCTCCTCCAAGGATGAAGCTTCCTACGTATAGGTAAGGGGTGTTACATTTTGTGGTATCAGAGCAATAGGTTTAGACATTTCTGGGCTAATGTAAGATAAAGTGTACGTCTAGTGTTGTATTGGCTTGATGCGGATCATTGTGTATGTTTTGTAGTTTGATGGAGTCTGCTCGTGGATCACTTGAGGGGTCAGTCGAGAGTGCGAATCCCTGAGAGCAAGATCCATCTGTTTCGGGTCCGGCTCAGCCATCTAGGGTGCAACCTAAGGCCCCTGCGGTCCCTTTTGAGGCTATGCTCAAGATATCCCAGGATATGGTCAGGGTTTAGGAAAGAGTTACTGCCCCTAGAGCTCCGATAGAGAATATGCGAAAGTATAGAGCAGAGGATTTCTTTGGAACCAGTTTGGATGTATCAGATAAAGCTAAAATGTGGATTGAGAAAGTTAGCCGGGTGCTAAGGGAGATCCATTGTCCTTCGGAGAGTGAGTTGGAGTGTGTGATATATTTGTTGCAGGGCTCAGCTTTGATTGGTGGACATTGGTGCTTAGGCATCCTCAGCTTCCTAAACCTGTGACATGGGAGTTCTTTGAAAGGGAGTTTCGGAACAAGTATGTGACTAAGGCGTTTAAGAAGGCTAGATGGGCGCAGTTTTTGAGTCACCGTCAGAGAGTATTGTCTATAGTTGATTATGAGGAGTTCAATCGACTCAGCAAGCATGCACCGCCAGGAGTTCTCACTGAGGAGTTCCGATATCAATAGTTTGAGGCGGGTTTGAATGAGTCTCTGAAGGTGATGTTGGTTTTGTTGATGTCGGCACCGGATGTCAGTTAGCATCAGATTGTGCAGGCAGCTTTGAGAGCAGAGCGCTCTGAGAATGTGCTAAGAGAAAAGGCTCAAAGGAAGAAAGCTTCTAGAGGAGGTTCTTCTTCAGGAAAGAGGTCACGGGAGTCTCAAGGGAACCCCTCTGGTGAGTCGCATCCTAGTTCGACTACTAGAGAGAGGAGGCAGGATTCTTTTAGAGGGTTTAGTGCGGGTAGAGGAGCTTCGGGTGGTCGAGGTGATAGTGTGCCCCAATGTTCTCATTATAATAAGCGACATTAGGGTGAGTGTTGGTGGTTGACTGGGGGATGTTTTAGATGTGGTAGCACCAACTATTTTCTTGCCAATTGCCTGAATTGGTATGAGAATGCCCAAGGTCAATAGGAAGCAAGTCGAGCTGGGTCAAATGTTCCTCAAGGCAGTCGTCCTAGAGGTAGAGGACGGGGTCATGGTGGATGACCTCGAGAAAGAGACTCTTCTGAGATAGTTGACAATCCAGTGCCTGCGGATGCAAGAGCCTATGCAATGAGAGCCCATGACGAGCAGGATGCTCCGGAAGTTATAGCCGGTAAGTTCTTACTTTTCAATACTGAGATGCATGCTTTGATAGATCCGGGTTCTACCCATTCCTATCTGTGTTTTGATAAGTTGAGTGATGAATTGTCTAATGAGGATAAATTGGATTATGAGATTTGTGTCACTAGTCTGTTAGGGCAGAGTGTGAAAGTGAATAGGGTATGTCGGAATTGTCCTCTGATGGTGCAAGGTAAGGAATTTCTGGTTGATTTGATTAGGCTACCATTTCATGAATTCGACCTTATTTTGGGTATGGATTGGTTGTCTAAGCATCGAGCTATAGTGGATTGTCAGAGGAAAATAGTTGTGCTCAAGGGTAAGGATCAGATGCCTGTGGTTGTTAGAGGTATAGGAAGTGACTCGATTAACAATGTGATCTCGGCTATGAAAGCCAAGCGGTATATGAGGAAGGGATGTGAAGCGTATTTGGCCTTGATTTTGGATTCCCGATGAGAGCAAGTAAAGATGCAAGAGATTCCAGTAGTAAGAGAATTTGTGGATGTGTTTCTAGAGGAATTACCGGGTTTGCCACCAGAAAGAGAAGTATAATTGTCTATGGATGTTGTGCCGGGTGCAGCTCCGATTTCTAAGGTTCCGTATAGGATGGCTCCGATGGAATTGAAAGAGTTGAAAAGTCAATTGCAAGAGCTCTTGGATAAAGGTTTCATTCGACCGAGTGTGTCGCCATGGGGTGCTCCTGTTCTGTTTGTCAAGAAAAAGGATGGCACTTTGATAATGTGTATTGATTACCGGCAGATCAACAAGGTTACGGTGAAGAATAAGTATCCGTTGCCATGGATTGAGGATCTTTTTTATCAGCTTCGAGGAGCTGGAGTGTTTTCGTAGATAGACTTGAGATCGGGTTATTATCAGTTGAGAGTCAAGGATGCAGATGTGGAAAAGACGGCTTTTCAGACGCGTTATGGTCACTATGAATTTGTGGTGATGCCATTTGGTCTGACTAACGCGCTCGCAGCTTTCATGGATTTGATGAACAGGGTATTCAGTCAGTATTTGGATCGTTTTGTTATAGTGTTCATCGACAACATCTTGGTATATTCTAAGAATGAAAAGGAACATGAGGAACATCTGAGATTGGTATTGCAAGTGTTGAAAGACCATCAGTTATACGCCAAGCTTAGTAAGTGTGAGTTTTGGTTGAAAGAGGTGACATTCCTCGGACATGTGGTTTCAGCAGAAGGTATCTGAGTAGATCCGTCCAAGATTGAAGCTATTGTGAACTGGTTGCCACCGAAGTCTGTACCAAAAGTGAGGAGTTATCTAGGATTGGCTGGGTATTATAGACGGTTTTTGAAGGGCTTTTCAGTGATAGCTTCGCCTCTGACTCGGCTTCTAAGAAAGGAGGTTAAGCTCTTATGGTCTGATAGGTGCCAAGCGAGTTTTGAGCAGTTGAAAAATATGTTGACTAAGGCTCCTGTACTTACTCAACCCGTTTCGGGTAAAGAGTATACTATGTACAGTGATGCTTCGGGTATAGGATTGGGTTGTGTTCTTATGCAAGATGATAAAGTGATCGCCTATGTAACACCCTTAAACTATACACACACTATGGTTCCAACGATACTGCACAATAATTTGTTTGTCTTAAAACTACTTTTAAGGCTATCGCTAAAACCAGGCAAATTTTTTTTTCCAATTGTCCTACAACTATTAAATTTTAATATTCATTCAGTCATCTTACAAACACGCCACCAGATTCTACCAAAATTTCGGCAGAGTTTCCTCTATAATATTCCCTATCCCCCTGTAAACAGAAAGTCTTTACACTTCAAGTAATCATGCATTCATGCACCCTACTCCAATTCAAACTCCAACACAAGTTTGCCCATCCTCCAAGTTAGGTCCATTCACACATACTCATATAATAATTCACAAATATCATCCACTCAATACTTACATCAATTGTACAAAATACAAGGATATAATATTAATACATCAAACTATCTACTATAAATAAATATTTAATACAACTCTTCGATACAATAGTATCCTACTTATCTATATAGTGTACATACCAACTCGAAATAAGATTCAAATTGTCAATTCCCAAAAATTTCATTCGTATCACCTCCTTGTCATGCTTACCATCAAACATTACTCCTTGGAACAGTGCTGAAACTCACTTGATTTCTATCTCACACCTGCGCGAGGGCAAACCACGCGCTAAGCTTTACACTTAGTGGTTACTACCAAATTTACTTATCTAAGGCATAAAATATTAAGCATACACATACAATATAAACATACATATATTACAATATTTTTGTACTGGGGTCGCGAATTACTATCTCTTTCTCTAAATCACGATTCACAATTAATATATCAATTATTACTTAAGCATAAATCATTCATTTAGCTGCAAGTTAAATATGAATGCTTCGTAAAGTAAAACAACATTTATGCAATGCATTCAGTATTTTTCCAAATAGTTGAAACTTTACAAAACATTTATAATCAAGTTTCCAACTCCATAATCGAGATCTCATTGCATTTGATCATATATAAAACACGCTTGTCATACATCACTATACTAACTCCATGGATTATTAAACAGTCAATATACTTATAACATAGCAGTTAATGTTTCATTCCCACATTAACAATTATTCTAACTTTCATCTAATCCAATAATACCCACTATTGTATAAACATGTATATAGTACACATTAGTGAGTATAAAGTTCATATAAATACATAAAGCCACTTCATCATATCACTACTTTCATAAAATCATTTACTAATACCATTTATTCAATTAAACTTTTTATCATAAAACTATCATCTATTTCATAACTTAAGATATAAATATGCGTTGTTAACTTTTCAGCTAAATATATATATTAAACTTTAAATTCTTTCCTCTTACCTTTTAATTAACATTTCATTTCTAATTTTTCTACTTTATCACTCAACTTTACCTGTCATTAAGTTACTTTATATTTTCTTAATCCGCATTTACTCCATACTTACCGTCTAACTTCTCAGGTTATACATTTAATATGGATTGCCAAATTTATTATTTAAATTCATTAATTTACCCCGCTTTATTTATTCATCATTTAATTCTTGGATTCACACAATTATTTTACATTCACCAATTCACTTTTTAATTTACTATTTTGCCCTTAGTATTAATCTGGTAGAAATCTCCGAACCGGATACACGGAATGTAGACCCCACAGATCCGCTATATACATTTTGGAGTGATTCCGAGGAATCACCCATTCATTCCATTTCATTTCATTTTGCATTCCAACATTTGAACATTTGAACATTTAGTAGACCGTCATTGATCTACTTAAGCGAGTCGCCATGACTCATACCGCGGTGTGGAATCCCTATGGCTAGCCAACTATATCCTGAGCTAGATAACTACTAGACCACTACTAAGGGCAATAGACTATCGATCAATGTCACTTTCACTTTCACTTATTTACTCCCATGAGCAATACTCTCGTATCATATTTTTGTCACTTATCACTTTTAATTAACAATATTTATAATATAATTTAACTGCATTACATTCATATCAATTAAGCTATATTAATTAGTCATAAACTATTATTGCTTAATTTCCACCTCGATTCAGTCATTTAATTCCATCATATCATTAAGTTATCCTCTCCTTAATTATACCATCAATTCTTTAAGACTCATAATCCACATAAATACTATACACATTCACAAAATCAAGATATATATGTATCCTACCTTAAAATCATTCCAATATTTATTCTCAATTACATTTGAACTCATGACGATAACATCTATGCATCACATTACAATTACAACTAAATTCTTTACATAAAATAATATCAATATACATTTTGATCTAAAAATGTCAGAAATAATCCCAGTATCACAATTTATCATTTTCTCATAACACTCCAATTACTTGCGTCATTTCACTAATTTAGCTTCACAGCATGCCATTAATTATATTCACATAATTAAAATGCATTGACAATCATAATTTACCTCATATATATACAAGTAGCCATTTGACCACCACTCTTTCTTTCCATTCCAATTCACTTATTTTTTTTTTTTCATCAAACTAAGTTCATTTCATACTAAACCAATTATACATTATTGTTTATATAGGTATTCACTATATTTCACAAATCTAATTCTTTTCACAAATTTCCTCATTTAAACGCGAACAACCCATTTAATTTTGTTTATGACCTAACACACTGATTTTCTTAACAATTTATTTGATTTTATTATTAAAATTATCTTTAGGTATACTTAACTACACACATTATTTATTAAACACACTCAATTTCTCAGATTCATTCACTTACCATGAGCCTGCTTGAATTACCCTTTTGGTCCTTTATTTAACAGTAATACGGTTAATTTATACTTTATTCTCTATAATTTTACTAAATTAAAAGTATACCTTTTATCGGTCCTTACATTTAATTTCCACTACTTATTCACTTTTCACAGTTTAAGTTGTTATTTAACATGCACAATTACTGTTAGTCCCTAAAGCGTATTTTTATGCTAAATTACACTTTTAACCCTTAAATTATTTGTTTTCTTTTATTTTTACTTGTCATTCCAAATACCTTTTACAAATACTATAAACATCTATAATTTAGTCCCCTTTCACTTTATACTTTCTTATTAAATCCTATTCACTTATTTTAATTCATTTCCTTCATGATAAATTCCATCCTAGTTTTATATATATATATATACACACACACATATTTCTACTTAATTACACTTTTCTTTTTCTAACTTCGTTCACATTTATATCTAATTATCCATTCTTAGTTTATAAATTAAAAATCACAATTTAAGTAAAATTCCATGATGTACCCAAAA
Source organism: Excoecaria cochinchinensis (assembly GCA_947683425.1). Taxonomy (NCBI): domain Eukaryota; kingdom Viridiplantae; phylum Streptophyta; class Magnoliopsida; order Malpighiales; family Euphorbiaceae; genus Excoecaria; species Excoecaria cochinchinensis. Next base: position 24,409,098 of record CANTUQ010000146.1, read on the forward strand.
ACAGAACTCCGCAAATTACCAATTACACTACCATTACCTAGATATGCATATTATGATACCCATTTATATAGTAAGATCTAATTATCATTAAGTTATTTATAAATTTAATTTTAAATCAGCTATGCCAAAATTCGTGACAATACAGCCAGCAATACAATGAAATCCAACAAACATATTGTGCACATAATGCATTTAGTAAAATCACTCTCAACAAATTTTAACTTATGAAAAAAAAATCACTTAGAAAAGTAAATTTGGTAGCCACATACCAATTTTTTTGCATATTTTGGTCTCTTCACCATCGCCGGAGCTTCACCGGACGTACCGAAACCACCAGGAGGGAGCTTGAAGCATCGGGGTTGCTTTTCCAGTGATCACGCGCGGTGATTGTCGTTCGTTTTGCCGAAATTGACACCAAAGATCTCGATTCTCTTCTCCTCCGACCTGTTCGTCGTCGGTGATTTAGAAAGATCCACGGCCATCGGGAGGTTCGTCTGCCCACTAGGAGTCTCGTCGTGCCGTTCGTATTGTCGTTCGTCATCGGAGTCGGCCGAAAAACACAGGAGAAGATCGTGGTTTTCTCTCGCTCTCCTGGAACAACGATGTCGCGAGGAGGAAGAAATGTCGTGATCAGTAATGGCGAGGAGCCCGTTACTCACTGTCGACTGCCGCTAGCCACCTCGCCTCCTCCGCCGTGCTCCGCCGTGCTCCGCCATCACCCTTGCCCTCTCTCTCTCTTTCTCTTCCTCGGTTTCTTTCCCGTTCTGCCCCCATTCCTCTTTCCATGACTTTCCTCTCTTTCTAGCTTAATCTCCAATATCTGGATACTTCTAGACCTAAAAATTATCACATGTTATAATTATTTTATTTGCCTAATTACTTATTATTTCTTTGTTTAATATTTTCTTATCTATTTACATGTAAGCATATTTAGATATTTATGTATTTATTTGTCTAAAATTTATTTGAATAATTAAATTATGTGGTTTTAAGGAAAATTCCACTCTTATGCATCAAAAATTAACCTTCGATGAATTTTTCAACGTGCCAAGTTATTAATAAAAACACTGAAAATTTTGGGACGTTACAACTCTCCTCCCCTTAAAAGAAATTTTGTCCTCAAAATTTCTCTGGACTAGTACAATAAATCACACGATTCATCCTTTCAATCAACTTGCATTCCCAATGCAAGTTTGCAAACAATTTAATTACATTCTTCCATCTTATAGAAGCCATTATCTCTTTGTCAATGATAATGCTTTGTGTGCTATTTGTGAAGACAATAGAAGAAGGAAAAAGCCGTTAAATAAAAAGACCATATGCACAATTCTCCCTTTTCTATGCAGCACATGGAAATATTTAAAATTAACAACTTCTGACTCCACTTTAATAAGATCCGAGATATAGTGTTCTAAACTCCTTTAGATGCAGGTGCTACATTCTCATAATAGAAGTAGGGTGGCCTAATAGCAGCTTCTGGAAGTGTTTTACGATTAACAAGCTCTGGATCAGTGGGGACTCCAAATCCACTCATTGGATTTGGGAGGCGTAGCATCTTGTCATCTCCACGCAGCAGCTTCTTTTCCCACCTCATTTGCTTTTTCTTTTCCCACCTATCATATTTATAAAAACTCCTCTTTTTGTGTTTAAGGTAATCAGCATCAGACTGCTTGATCCTTGGTTGTTGAATAGGAGGAAGATAAAACAAAACATCTGAGTTTTGAAAAGAAACTTCTCTTTTGGAAAGGAAGCATCAGCTGCCTTCGCCATTTGAGCAACACATATGAAATCTGTAAGCTCTGCAGTTGGGACATGTGGTCCACATCTCTCTAGAACTATCAATGCCTCGTCCGTAGAGTACCCCATCTTCACCAGAAATAGCAAAACGCTCCCCTCATCATCAGGCTCAGAGTTAACAATTTCCCTCACTTTCAGAACTCTTTATGTCAGAAAAATCATTGAGAAAACTCCCATCAATATCTAAAGACCAGTTATCAAAATCAGCATTAAGCTCTTCTTTATGTGATTTTTCAATCACCAAGTATGCGAGGAGAGTCTCTAAAATTGAATCTGTATCTTCTTCCCCGATTTCCTGAATTACTTTGGACATCGTTTCCATATCAAACCCCATTCCAAAAAAATTATCAATTTAATTGGAGCCAAGAGAGCTAGCAGATGATCTTGTCGAACATTTAAGAAGTGTTTCAAGTGTCCAAAACTGCACTTTCTTCTTCTTAACTTTATGCGTTACTCAGGCCCAAGTTGTATCATACTTAAGCCAATAACATATCCATTCTAAAATCATTTCTTCATTTTCCATCTTTAGCATGTACACTCTAGTCGAAAATCATTTGCATACACGTCCTATTACTTACTTTCTTAAATCCTTAGTTGACTCCTTTTTACCTCCAATCTACTACTATCCTTTTTATAGGTACATTCATCTCACTACTATACACATACTATATATCATGTCAGTTTCCTTTCAATTGGGGCATATACATGCAACCTGGTATCTATTATGAATGGCCACATGATAATAATGCAATGAATGTATGACTTTTCATGTATGCAGTGTTATGCTATGCACATTTCATATAATGACAATGCATATTTACCCATCCCATGCAGAGAATGTTCAATGATTGCCTCGCTATCAAGGATAACTGATAAGTACCTAAATTATTACCACTCGTTCATCACCAATCCAAATCCTATTTTTCTATACCCAGAAAAGCCTAAACTTTTGCTCAGATACCACTAAAATGTAACACCCATAAACTATACACACACTACGGTTCCAACGATACTGCACAATAACTTGTTTGTCTTAAAACTACTTTTAAGGTTATAGCTAAAACCAGGCAAATTATTTTTTTCCAACTGTGCTATAACTATTAAATTTTACTATTCATTCAGTCATCTTACAAAAATGCCACCAGATTTTACAGAAATTTTGGCAGAGTTTCCTCTATAATATTGCCTATCCCCCTGTAAATAGAAAGTCTTTACACTTCAAGTAATCATGCATTTATTCGCATTACTCCAATTCAAACTCCAACACAAGTTTGCCCATCCTCCAGTTTATGTCCATTCACACATACTCATATAATAATTCACAAATATCATCCACTCAATACTTACACCAATTGTAAAAAATACAAGGATACAATATTAATACATCAAACTATCTACTATAAATAAATATTTAATACAACTCTTCGATATAATAGTATCCTACTTATCTATATAGTGTACAGGCCAACTAGAAATAAGATTCAAATTGTCAATTCCCAAAAATTTCATTCTTATCACCTCCTTGTCATGCTTACCATCAAACATTACACCTTGGAACAGTGCTGAAACTCATTTGATTTCTCTCTCACACCTGCGCGAGGGTAAACCACGCGCTAAGCTTTACGCTTAGTGGTGACTACCAAATTTACTTATCCAATGCATAAAATATTAAGCATACACATACAAAATAAACATACATTCATTTTTGTACTAGGGTCATAAATTACTATCTCTTTCTCTAAATCACGATTCACAATTAATATACCAATTATTACTTAAGCATAAATTATTCATTTAGCTGCAAGTTAAATATGAATGCTTCGTAAAGTAAAACAACATTTATGCAATGCATTCAGTATTTTTCCAAATAGTTGCAACTTTACAAAACATTTATAATCAAGTTTCCAACTCCATAACCGAGATCTCATTGCATTTGATCATATGTAAAACACGCTTGTCATACATCACTATACTAACTCCATGGATTATTAAACAGTCAATATACTTATAACATAGCAGTTAACGTTTCATTCCTACATTAACAATTATTCTAACTTTCATCTAATCCAATAAAACCCACTATTATATATACATGTATATGGTACACATTGGTGAGCACAAAGTTCATATAAATACATAAAGCCACTTCATCATATCACTACTTTCATAAAATCATTTACTAATACCATTTATTCAATTAAACTTTTTATCATAAAACTATCATCTATTTCATAACTTAAGATATAAATATGCGTTGTTAACTTTTCAGCTAAATATATATATTAAACTTTAAATTCTTTCCTCTTACCTTTTAATTAACATTTCATTTCTAATTGTACTACTTTATCACTCAACTTTACCTGTCATTAAGGTACTTTATATTTTCTTAATCCGCATTTACTCCATACTTACCGTCTAACTTCTCAGGTTATACATTTAACATGGATTGCCAAATTTATTATTTAAATCCATTAATTTACCTCGCTTTATTTATTCATCATTTAATTCTTGGATTCACACAATTATTTTAAATTCACCAATTCACTTTTTAATTTACTATTTTGCCCCTAGTATTAATCCGGTAAAAATCTCTGAACCTGATACACGGGACGTAGACCCCACAGATCCACTATATACATTTTGGAGTGATTCCGGGGAATCACCCATTCATTCCATTTCTTTTCATTTTGCATTCCAACATTTAGTAGACCGTCATTGATCTACTTAAGCGAGTCGCCATGACTCGTACCGCGGTGTGGAATTCTTATGGCTAAGCAACTATATCCTGAACTAGATAACTACCGGACCACTACTAAAGGCAGTAGACTATCGATCAATGTCACTTTCACTTATTTACTCCCATGAGAAATACTCTCGTATCATATTTTTGTCACTTATCACTTTTAATTAACAATATTTATAATATAATTTAACTGCATTACATTCATATCAATTAAGCTATATTAACTAGTCATAAACTATTATTGCTTAATTTCCACCTCGATTCAGTCATTTAATTCCATCATATCATTAAGTTATCCTCTCCTTCATTATACCATCAATTCTTTAAGACCCGAAATCCACATAAATACTATACACATTCACAAAATCAAGATATATATATATATATCCTACCTTAAAATCATTCCAATATTTATTCTCAATTACATTTGAACTCATGACAATAACATCTATACATCACATTACAGTTACAACTAAATTCTTTACATAAAATAATATCAATATACATTTCGATATAAAAATGTCAGAAATAATCCCAGTATCACAATTTATCATTTTCTCATAAACTCCAATTACTTTACTGATTTCACTAATTTAGCTTCACAGCATGCCATTAATCATATTCATATAATTAAAATGCATTAACAATCATAATTTACCTCATATATATACAAGTAGAAATTTAACCACCACTCTTTCTTTCCATTCTAATTCACTTCTATTTTTTTTATTTCATCAAACTAAGTTCATTTCATACTAAACCAATTATACATTATCGTTTATGTAGGTATTCACTATATTTCACTAATCTAATTCTTTTCACAAATTTCCTCATTTAAACGCGTAAAACCCATTTAGTTTTGTTTATGACCTAACACACTGATTTTCTTAACAATTTATTTGATTTTATTATTAAAATTATCTTTAGGTATACTTAACTACACACATTATTTATTAAACACACTCAATTTCTCAGATTCATTCACTTACCATGAGGCTGCTTGAATTACCCTTTTGGTCCTTTATTTAACAGTAATATGGTTAATTTATATTTTATTCTCTATAATTTTACTAAATTAAAAGTATACCTTTTATCGGTCCTTACATATAATTTCCACTACTTATTCACTTTTCACAGTTTAAGTTGTTATTTAACATGCACAATTACTGTTAGTCCCTAAAGCGTATTTTTATGCTAAATTACACTTTTAACCCTTAAATTATTTGTTTTCTTTTATTTTTACTTGTCATTCCCAATACCTTTTACAAATACTATAAACTTCTATAATTTAGTCCCCTTTCACCTTATACTTTCTTATTAAATCCTATTCACTTATTTTAATTCATTTCCTTCATGATAAATTCCATCCTAGTTTTATATATATATATATATATATATATATATATATATATATATATATATATGTCGACACCGGGCCCCGAGATGGTCCAAGATCATAATTACCCGATGATAAAAAGTTACCTATTCACAGGAAAAAGGCAAATAGAAGTGATGATTTTCTCAAAAATAAATAATAAATAAAAATAATTTTTAGTTAAAAAAAATGATTTGAATTGAGGCCTGTGGTGTGACCCCATCTCACGTGAGATGCAGCCTCACACCGGTGAGGCGCATCTCACATAAGGGGCAACCTCACGTTGGTGAGGCCCATCTCACCAATGTGAGATGCAGCTTCACTGCCTCACGCACCAACTGCCCCAACGTCTTTCTTTTCCATGTTTCTAGGGATATTGTTGGGACATGCAGGGGGATTTCTGATTTTTACAAGAGGAGCCTGATTGGCAGAGAGGGGGATCAGGGGTTTTACAAGGAATATGCCTAAGAAAACCCTAGGTTTTTATAAGAAATATAGATAGAAAAAGTGGAAAAACGGAAGGGGTGGGGATTTTTAAAAAGAAAAACGTAGAAAGAACCCAGGAAGAAAAGAGCTTTGAGAGCAAGAAAGTGATTTTTGTTCTTGAAGCATTTTGAGATTGCTTTTGAATCCAGGAAATTAATTCCTGAGAAAATCAAAGAGGAAATCAGAACATCATCATCTGCAGATCAAATATCATTCTGAGGTTAAACATTGGGATCTTTGCCTCTTCTTTCTTTTTATTTCTTCTTATTTTCTTTCTCTTTCTCGTTGATTTTTATCTATTACCTCTGTGTTTATACATGATAAAACAGCAAATATCATTTGCTCTAAGGCCCATCCAGTCGGCCCACTTAACTGGCAAGGCCCAAGGCCCAACAACCAAGAGTAGCAGACACAAGCTCCTAGGCATCGCACACACCCGATCAGCTGATGTGACCGCCAGTCCCATCAGCCGCCTGACATAAGGCAGTGCCCATGCCATCCACCTGCTCCCTGTCACTTCATCGCACATCTACTCTGACAGCCAGTTATCACTCCCCAGGCACTCGAGTGCCCCTCGACTATCTCATATAAATAGCCCAGCTAATAATGGCTCCAGGTATTGAATCTCTAGCATTCTCTCTCTAAAAGCACATTCTCTCTCTAAGCTACTAACTTAAGCTTCGGAGTACTCATGCCTGGTCCGACCGAGCACTCTTTCCTGCAGGGTTATTCTCACCGATCGGCTTCATCCCTCCTCTCCAGATAAAGACATTCCAGGCTTTATCATTTGGTGCTTTCAATGAGAGATGAGTCGAACTCAAGATGCAATGAGAATATGACCCCCATGGATTTCGATCATGAAGACGATATCAGTGCTAATTTAGGCACCTCGCAGGGAGGAGAAAGGCCTGTTGGGACCCCAGCGGAGACTGGCCCCCTTCTTAAGTTTAGCGATGCCATCTTAGGATGCTCAGAGGACACTCCCGTCACAGTTCGAGACATGCACGCTGTCCTGAGCGACTTTACCCGAAGCATTGTCTAAATGCTCAAAAAGGGCAAAATGCCAGAGATTTCTGAAAGAGTTCATGGGGACTACCTCGTGGATGAAGACTTCGGAAGGAGAAAGAACATAGGGATCTCCATCAGCGAGCCACGGGCCCAGGTTGCAGGGCAGCATTACGACGGGACTTCGAGACGCTGCGACAAGGGGAAAGGGGTAGCATTATCCGGTGCAGGCTCTGCCTACCGCCACACTGAATCTCCTGTTTTAAGTGATGAGGATGACTTGTCCTACTACTTATGCACGCCTAACCACCCTGATTCCAGAGGATCACGTCAGGAGTTTGGCTCCACGATTATGCGCCAGGGAGACAAGTGGCTAAAATGGAAACTGGAACAGTTCGGTTTGATAAGTCCCGGGAAGGATGCGCCCAAGAAAAGTACCCACAAGACCCAGGCATCCCCATTTTGCAGGGAGATAATGGAGTCCGAGATGCCTCCCCGGTGCAGAGACGTCAGGATGGACAGATACACAGGTAAGACTGACCCCACTGCTCATGTGGCTAAGTTCTTGATAAAAGCGCAGGCATACACTTGTGATGAGAGGGTCACCACCCAGAGGTTCCCCACCACCCGGATGTTCCCCACCACCCTTGGAGGAGAGGCCCTGAGATGGTTCCGGGAGTTACCATAGAAATCGATCATTTCCTTCTGGCAGCTTAAGAAGCTTTTTGCCTCGCGATTTGCGACCAAGGGGCGCACACCAAGATCGGCAAGAGACCTAGGTAACTCCCACCGATAAGCCGAGGAAAGTCTTAAAGACTATGTCGACCGGTTCCGGGCTGCTATGACGGAAGCAAAGAGTCTGAGTGAAAAAATGGCACTAACTACCTTAGCAAGGCATTCGGCCGATCACTCTTCATCCCAATTCGCTGCCTCAATAACTCTTGTAGATTTCTATGACCTGATAGAGTGGGCCAAATAGTATGTTCAGCTGGGAGAGGCCCCGAGGTCTGGCAAGGGTCGAAAGACTAGTGTGATTAACAGATTGTGGTATCCGGACGGTCGGCCCTTCATAAAAAGGCAAGTATCCGAGTGGCTTGGGAACATCTTGGATGGGATCAAGAGCCCGCAACACCGAGGTGAGAGGAAGAAGTCCAAGGGTGAATCCTCAGATAGGGCGAGTGATCTGGCGCCTCAAGACTTTACTCCGCTGAATGCCAGCCTCTAAAGTGGTGGAATGGATTAAAAAGAATCATTACACAGTCAACTGGCCCAAGGAGCTGTCCAGTTGAAGCAGACATCGGAGAGACCAGAGTTTATATTGCGAATTTCACAGAGACGTCGGCCATCCTACCAACGAGTGTCATTCGCTGCACAAAGAAATCGAGCACCTAGTGCAAAAGGGAGCTCTTCGAAAATTCGTCAGACCGGCCAGAGGGGCAAGTCCCTGTAGACAGTTGGATCTTAGCCAGAAATACTATAGCATGGACGATGATGAAGAGCGAAGAAATTCGAGGAGTGCAGTCCCAAGTAGATCAAGCACTGGGACGATAAACGTGATCACAGGAGGATTGACCTACGCGGAGGAGCTTCGCAGGAAGAAAAAAGGGAAGGGAGTGTACCTCTCTCAGGAGACCGAACAGTCCAGGCCTGTCACTGTATCCAGTAAGGATGCCCGAGATATCGAATTTCCCCACGAAGATGTGCTCGTCATCAGGGCTCGCATCAACAATTTTGATGTCAGGCGAATCCTAGTGGTTAATGGCAGCGCGGTCAATGTGCTCACGTTGCGGACATACAAAGCGATGGGACTGCCGATCGAAGAGCTAAAGCTGAGCGCCACACCTCTGATCGGGCTGGGCAATGCCACCATCCCGGTGATCGGATCCGTCGAGTTTTTTGTAGACCTCGGACAAGAGGCAATAGCCCACGCCTGCAAGGTAAATTTCATGGTAATTGATTTAATATCTGTCTATAACGCCATTTTTGGCAAGCCCCTGCTCGTCCCAACAGGAGCTGTCACCAGCGTTCGATACATGGTAATGAAAATCCCCACAAGGAAGGGCGTGGCTATCGTGAGAGGGGACCAAAAAGCATCCCGAGCGGCTTATATCACGATGATCAAGCAGCAAAAGGAGGCTTGCTGATCGAGTTCCAAGGGTTAGAGGGCCACTGCGCCCGTAGATGACCCAGCGAGGATAAGCTCTGCATGGACACACATCTTAAGTTGCACGGTCGTCAAGCAATTGTGTGGCTCGGTCTCTCTCTCCAATCTTTGTAAACGTGTGCAAATCATGTTCCATAAATAAAGGAATCTATTTTATGCATTCTTATTACTATCTACAAAGGCTCTACATGTCATGACTTATTCGCTAGACTTGACGCACATCCCAAGTTGAAAATGCGAAAGTCACAATTCTCTCAAAGACCACAGCTAGCACGTATCAACGCATAGAGGTCTTTCATCTCTCTCTGTTTAACTTATATGTATATAGTATGGCTTATGTCGATTTTGGATTACAAGTACGGGAATTCAAACCCGTTCTCTCAAGGATAAAGTCAATCCATTAGGGACGACGCTCTTCCCGGTCCGAAGATATTGCACTAATCATGTGCCCGACGACCCATCCGATCTAATATGCGGAAACAGTCGTTCGTAGGCACTCGGATCAACAATACTCCCGATCCGATGCTGCGAAAATGGCCAATAGCAGGCCCCCCGACCCATTCAGATCAATGATACTCCCGGTCCGCGTGGTAAACTTCGACCTCTCTGCCTCATCCGCTAGGTTTGACGACTATCCCAAACCCAAAATGCGAGGGCGCGGACGAGGGCAAGCTTAGCTCGACCCTCTTATAAGCCTAAATGTTATGCAACGGCAACCAGCTACAATGCAACACAGCACTAGCTAGACCCTCTTATGAGCCTAAATGTTATGCAACGGCTACCAGCCACAATGCAACGCAGCACTAGCTCGACCCTCTTACGAGCCTAAATGTTATGCAATGGTTGCCAGCCACAATGCAAATGCTAGACCATTGCGTCGGACTTCAGAATTAATACTGATTGTTAAACGACCACTCAGTTTCTTCCAATTTAGGAAGTATACACAAACTACTTGAAACCTTATGAGCTAAATTCAATTATAGTAATTGGTGAAGTTAATGAAAACCTATGCGTCTTTGATTGCACTAACAAATATGTGCATCTTCGCAGAAAAAGGAGAACTTTATTAAAATTGTTTTAGCTATACAATTTGTGCACAACTTACAAAGAATCGCTGCAAAAAGTGATTTACAAAAAGAAAAAAGCTAATACAAACTCTTATGATTCTATATCTACAACACTTGTGCCGCTAGAAGGCTCAACAATCTGCTCGGCGCTCGGCTCTGTGGTGGCTTGAGAAGGGTTGGACACGGGCAGAGAAGGCCCTGCTCCCCCTTCAGAGATAGGCCCCGCTGAAGGTAGGGCCATGGATTCAGCTTCAAGCGGTGAAGAGGTGATAGGCCCAACTTCAAGAGACGGAGGGGCGACAAGCTCGGTTTCAAAACGGGCCTCAGGGTCAGTCCCCGGAAGTGAAGGGTCTCCACCTGGCCTCTCCTGAGTTGCCTCCCCCCCGGGGGCATCTTCATCATCATCGCTTGATAGGGGAACGGGCAGCGCTGCCGGTTGTCCATCCACTTGAGATCAGCGCCAGGAAATCACCTCTCAGCTTCATGGACTAAGCGAGAAAGCACCTACACCTGAGCGTTAGCCAGCTCATCAAGAAGACGCTCCCTCTGAGTAGCAACCTCATCTTCGAGCTTTCCGGCCCAGGAGGCCTCCTCCTCCTCTAAGGCTAACTTCAAGGCCTCCCTCTCCCTGTGCCCCTGATCGGCCTCTAGTTTTAGCTTGGCATTCTCGGCAGCTAGGTGTCTACACTCAGCATCCAGCCTGGTTGCGTCTGCTTTGAAGGGCCTGCACTGAGCATTTTAGGCAGAGAGACGGGCAAGGTCACCCTTCAGCTTGTCCACCTCACCTTGCCGAGCCTTTAGCTCCTGCGTCTTCTAGTGGACCTCCTTCCTTAGGGCCACTGTCTCAGAATGAGAAGCGGCGGACCACTCATTCAGCTTGGCCACCTCGGTCCGAATGGCGGAGGCCTCTTTCCTGGCAGCCTCGTAGCGGGCATCCGCCTCCGCCCTAGCTTTGGCGCCCTCTTCATCCTTCACCCGCCAAGTGTCGGCCATGAGATGTAGCCGCTGAGTCCTCCTGGCAGCCTGAGAGAAAAGAGAGAAGGAAGAAGTAACCAAGCTTCGCCCAAACAAATGTCAATAATCAAGTAAAAAGAATAAATTGAGAGGAGCCTTACATCTATTAATTGTTGGCTAATCGCCTGGGTCTCCCTATTGAGCTGACTGGCGTCCCCGACCTCCCTATGGTCCTCATCCCGAAGGAGACCCCGACAGATGAAGCCCGCCACCTGACTCGGCGACCAGTCACTGCCAAAGTTCTCCTTAAGAAACTCCCCAAAGTGAGCCGAGCACCTATCAGACTGCTTGGGTGCCTCGCCTTGCTGAATGGTTTTCCCTTTGGCCGCTACCCGGGCGTCCGCTTCAGCCACCAGCTCATCAACCCTCTTCCGAGAACTCTCCTCCATCCGCCTCTGGGTGGCCTCATCTAAGCATGTCGCCCTCCCCTGGGCCATTTCCCTCAAAGCTTGAAGATCGGGAAGGCACACAACTCCAGACTCCTCCTCCTCCTCGGGCTCACTCCCTACAACTCGCCCTCTATGCGAAACCTGATCGAACGCCTGGGGTTCCGTGATGACTGGGGTTAGGTTGGGCACCGAATCAGTTGTGGTAGCACGAGCAGAACCCGAGCCGACTAGAGCAGCAGACAGAGGGACAACAGCGAGCGGTGCAGCAGTGGAGGAAGAGACCGACGGTCTCCTCATGGCTTCGAGCTCGGATTGCTTCACAAGCCTTCTCCTTTTGCCACCCTCCTTGACCGCCAGCTTGGCCGTCCTCTTGGAAGCAACCCGATTCGCCAGCTCGCTTACAGTACTGCTCCTTTCGGCCATTTTAGCTGCAACAAAAATAAACAAAATAAGTTCTCCTCCCAAATAGGATTTCACATAAATGCAATGCATGTTGTGATGTTTTATGATCATGATTATGCGGTCAGCCCAATAATGCTCACATTCGGCAGCTATAGCGGCTTCAGCGCAGGTCCCCTGGAGCAACTCCAACAGCTCCTTAGATTCGTAAGGACCTCCCTTCCAAGCCACAACATCCATTAACTTCTAGATATCGGCCTCGTACAGGGACTGCACGGTCGCCTGATCCTTCAGAGCCTTCAGCCCAGCCGACCGGGCGAAACTCACTCCGAAGCCGCCCTCTCTTCCCACCAAGAAGTATCTCTCTCTGAAACCCTTCATCGAGGTGGGAATGTTTATCAGTTTTTTCTTCGGTCGGCTGGTGAAGAAGAACTCCGATCCGTCACTTCGGCATGAGACGTAGAAGAAGTACGTGAGAAGGTTGAAGGTCGGAGCTATTCCTTCCAGAAGACATAATATCTTGAAATAGGCCACTGTCCGCCACGTTCGGATGCAGTTGGTAGGGGGCGATGCCATACCCTTCCAGCACGGCGATTTAAAAATCGCCGAAGGGAAGACGCATTCCGGCGTCGAAACTCAAAAGGTGGCAGATAAACCACTCACTGTTGCCCTCTCTGAATGGCCCCTCCGACATCGCCATAGAATCCGGATAGGCTACCACGGATACATCATCCGAAAAGCCGTATTTGGCGGGCACTTCGGCTACCTCCTCCGTCGTCAATCGAGAGCACAGCTAAACTGCGGGCTGATTCTTGTATCCGTCCAAGAAAGCCTTGTTCGGTGTCACATTGCTACTAGATGCCATCCCCGACTAAGGAAAAGGGAGGAGAATGCAGACCCAAAATGCTAGATGGATGAAAGCAAAGGGAAGTGGAAAGCAAAAGAAAGGCAAAAGAAGAAGAGGAGAAATTACTTACTTTATAAGGGGTAACTCGAAAAATTTTTTTGAAGAAGATAAAGAAGTTTGCTGGAACTCAGAGAAAGCGAGAACAAATTTGGCAGAGCTTCGCTAGGGATTGCAAAAAGTAAGGGAACAATTCTTCAGAAATCCCCCATTTCATAGGCCAAAGCTTCCGGAGCACGCCAACCGAATCGCCACTCAAAGAATGCCACGTGTTAAAGGCATTATGGTTGTACACAGAACGAAGCGTCACCCTTGGAGCACGCGCAGCATTAAATGAAAATAGCTATCTAGGCAAGCGTGTCTCTTCAGAAAAAGCGCCTCACAAATTCAAAAATCCTGCCAATGTGCGCCTTCGGATTGGGAGAATTTAGAACTGACCCCATCCGAATGGGACTACAAAAGGAAAAATCATGCCCGATTGGACTTGTTGAGGGGGGACAAGTGATAACACAGCAAATATCATTTGCTCTAAGGCCCATCCAGTCGGCCCACTTAACTGGCAAGGCCCAAGGCCCAACAACCAAGAGTAGTAGGCACGAGCTACTAGGCAGCGCACATGCCCGATCGGCTGATGTGACCGCCAGTCCCATCAGCCGCCTGACACAAGGCAGCGCCCATGCCATCCACCTGCTCCCTGTCACTTCGCCGGACATCTACTCTGACAGCCAGTAATCACTCCCCAGGCACTCAAGTGCCCCTCGACTATCTCATATAAATAGCCCAGCCAACAATGGCTCCAGGTATTTAATCTCTAGCATTCTCTCTCTAAAAACACATTCCCTCTCTAAGCTACTAACTTAAGTTTCGGAGTGCTCACGCCTGGTCTGACCGCCTGGTCCGACCGGGCACTCTTTCCTACAGGGTTATTCTCACCCGATCGGCTTCATCCCTCCTCTCCAGATAAAGACATTCCAGGCTTTATCAGTACATATTGTATATATATGTGTTGTGTGATTTGTTTAATCCATTCATTGCATTTACGTTGTTGTTACGCTTAAATCAGTATATTTCGTGGCTTCATCATGCATGTTTGATCATCGGATTTGGCGTTTGTTAGGCCCATTGTTCATACTCTGTTAACCTCTGTTTTTCTATTTCTTTGAGTCAGCGATTTTGATTTGCTTGTATTTTAATTCTCAATCGGATTTTGTTCTTGTTTCTTACTTAGATTGTGGTTTGCCCGATCGGATTTTTTGTTTCTGGGTCGGGTGGCGTCGTATTCCCCTATGACCAATCGAATTTTGCGTCATTTTCCCGATCAGAATCACTGCGCGTCGCATGACTCGTGGATAGCACTCACGAGTTGCGAGTGCAGCTCACGACTCGTGAAGAGCACTCACGAGTCGTGAGTGCACTGAAGAGCACTCACGAGTCATGAATGCTCATCATGACTCGTGATGCTCTTAGCTTTTCATTCCCACTTTCTTTTTACATTTCAGTTGCATTTCCATGACTTTTGGCCACATTTTTTCTTGTAGTGTGAACAACCTCACGCGTTTTACTCTTAATTTACTTAAACTTTTATACTTTAGCTTTTGTTCCTTAACTTCCATCATTTTTTATTCTTCACGTTGGTTTTCATTCTTCATTGTTTTTTTAGTTCTTCTTTAACTTGCTATTTTATTCTATTTTAGTTTTTAACTTAAGCATTTTTAATATTTGCATATTAATATATTTTCAAAGTTTATTATTATTATTATTATTATTATTATTATTATTATTATTATTATTATTATTATTATTATTATTATTATTATTATTATTATTATTATTGTTATTTCATTAATCTCTTAGTATTTGTTGCTATCTTTTATTATTATTATTATTATTATTATTATTATTATTATTATTATTATTATTATTATTATTATTATTGGTTATTATTATTATTACTTAATGTTAATATTATTAATATTATTTAATTCATGATTATTTTGCATTATTTATTATCACTATGTTTATTGTTATTATTATTGTGTTTATTATTATTATTGTACATATTTAGTTAATATTGATTGTTGTTATTATTGTTGTCTGATGTTATTCATGCTATTGTTATTTTATCAGGTGTTTGTATTATTATTATTATTATTATTATTATTATTATTATTATTATTATTATTATTATTATTATTATTATTATTATTATTATTATTATTATTATTATTATTATTATTATTATTATTATTATTATTATTATTATCGTTGTGTTATATTAATATTTTTTATTGTTGATATTATTTAGCTTATGTCTATTTTACATTCATTTGTTATTATTATGAGTATTTGTTGCCATTGTTAGTTATCATTATTTATTATTACTATTATTACACTTTGCATTCGTTCGGTTAATTCATTTAGAATTATTACTAATATCTTTGTATCACTTTTTGTCTGAGGATTAATATTTGAGTCGCATCGTATACATATCCCGTGACTCCCCCGATGGGTCACGACAGATAGATGAGTACTCCGGTTTGGTGAGATCCTTTCAACCCTCTGTTTATGTGTTTTGTGTTTATTTGTATATATTTATTTTATTTATGCATGGTTGTGATAAAAAGTCACAAAAATATTTCTATAATTAAATTGGTTTTTTTACTAATAAAATTGGGACCAATGTCCCTTGTTTTAGCCCAACAATAAAAATATCACCCTTAAAACGAAGAGTCAATTTTCTCTGAAAATGGGATCACTCATCCCCGTTTTCATCAAACAACCAAAACGACTCTTCGAAACCTCTTTAAATAAACGTGAAGGAACCAACGTTCCTAAACTTCTAAACAAGCGCGAAGGAACTAATGTTCCTAAAATTAACGAATGCCCCGATTTATGTATGTCTTTCTTTACGATTGATTTTGTTTGATTGTTTTAAATTTATGTTCTTTTCTTTTTGGGCCCTTGTAATTAATTTTAGGGCAATATTATTTAATTTTGGGGATTGTATTCCGTCCCCAATCTTAGTCTCCTTTTTTTGGGGTTGTATTCCGCCCCTATTTCTCTTGTAATTGTGTACTTGCGTGTTTATTGCTTTCATTTACCGCTTTCCTTATTTATCGCTTTTATTGCTTTCCTTTATCTTCTTTACGTGCTTTCAATGCGCCCTTAAATTTAAATGCATTAATCGTGTGAGATGAGAGGTATAATTTTAGGAAGTTAAGAACCCATTTATAATTAACCAAAGCACGAATAAGAGGGAAATCTCGAACACCAATCTCTGGTCTTGACCAATAAGAGGTGAGAGACCTTTTCCAATTCCTTGTGAATTTGGGTGGCAACTCTATGATACCTCAAAAGGTGCCCAAAGGCACCATGGGGCTAGACTTTCTTTTCCAATGTTTTATTGGGAAGGAAGTGTCCAAAATGTTTGATTGCACCCATGATAAAAAAGACGTGAACCAGTCCCTCGAATCCTAAAGCGGATTCAACGCAAGGGCTCTTGCTGGGTTCGGCACGCGTCACAGTGGTGACTCCACTAGGAATATGTTTGAGACTTCACTTTGAAAGTGCTTTGGTTAAAAATATAATTGAGTTTTTAGAACTTAAAGTGCTATCTCTTTTCGAAATTGCATCATATCATTCTAAAGCCTTAGAGTTATGTTAGTTGGTCCCCTATTTACCTCGGTGCATTCTCGAAGCACGACCCTACTGTCACTCATTATAGAGAAGTGTTAAGGATCACTACAAGAAAACACACATTTCCTGACGGAATTTACTGATGAAAAATGTGTATTTTCCGTCGGGAAAATAAAATGCCGACGAAAAATATTCCGTCGGCAATATAGGCGTAGGGAAGTTTCCCGACGGAATTTTTCCGTAGGGAAAATTTCCCGACGGAAATTCGACTTCCGTCAGGAACCTTCCTACGGAAAGAGTCTTTCCGTCGGGAAAATCACCGATGCAAATGATTTCCGTTGGTAATATTCCCGATGGAAAGACTCTTTCCGTCAGGAAATTAAACAAATTTTCCTAATTATATTTTTATAATGCAAATTATAACATTTAAAATTAATTGCAAAATAATGAGAAAATGAAGATGATATCTAAATTTTAATATCCAATAATAGTCAAATTTAATAATTGTACTAGTTATAAAGTTAGTAATTATGTAATAACATAATATCCATGTCTAATACAAAATCATAACTAATTAAGCTGATGGCGGCGGCGACGGCTGAGAAGTACGATCAGACTGCTGCGATGACACCATACCCTTCAAATTTGCCATCTCATTGCGCAGCTCAGATATGAAGTCGAGAGATTGCTGCCATCAAGTCTGTGACTGTTGTAATTCAGATCTCAGCTCATTTATAGTATTCTAAAGTTCATGGACTTGCCTGGATTCAGACCGTCTATGTGATGCGGCAGTACTTGAACTTGAGGAATGCGAGTGACAGGATTTGGCCAAAGAACCTAAGCCAAATATCCGTCCTCGCTGGTCTCTACCACCAGACACTTCACAATAGATTTGATTCGCATTAACATAATCAGAAGTCTGTAAGCGTTGTTGAATTGCATCTTGAACTTGTTCCTGTCATAGAACAAATGTTTTACAATTAAGTAACGATTAATAATAAGTAATATTTAAAATTTGTAAAATATAGTAACTTGGACATACATGTAAAACCCTTGACCGAGGATTGACGAACGTTTGACCATCATGCTTGTTGGTGTGGGTGTGTAAAAATACCTCGGCATAGGTAGCCGGTCGACCCATCGATGCTCCCTGTAAACATAAAAAGAATTAAAGATGAACTATAATTTATTGACTTTTCGTACAAGTTTTTACTTAAATTTCTGCAGAGTTTCCCCTATATTTGGAGCATACCTCCTATATACATAGACAAAAAAACACTTCAAATTTCGAGACTATGCTACAATCCAACATTCAACAACAAAGCAAACTCCTCACACAAGTAACATTCCCATCCTCCTCTATGGTAATGAGATAAAATTCAGACATCCTAACCATTAATTACAGTGGTAAAAGTAATATTTTGTAATGTTTTTACTTAAATTTCTGCAGAGTTTTCCCTATATTTGGAGCATACCTCCTGTATACATAGACAAAAAAACACTTCAAATTTCGAGACTATGCTACAATCCAACATTCAACAACAAAGCAAACTCCTCACACAAGTAACATTCCCATCCTCCTCTATGGTAATGAGATAAAATTCAGACATCCTAACCATTAATTACAGTGGTAAAAGTAATATTTTGTAATGTTTTTACTTAAATTTCGGCAGAGTTTTCCCTATATTTGGAGCATACCTCCGGTACACATAGACAAAAAAACACTTCAAATTTCGAGACTATGCTACAATCCAACATTCAACAACAAAGCAAACTCCTCACACAAGTAACATTCCCATCCTCCTCTATGGTAATGAGATAAAATTCAGACATCCTAACCATTAATTACAGTGGTAAAAGTAATATTTTGTAATGTTTTTACTTAAATTTCGGCAGAGGTTTCCCTATATTTGGAGCATACCTCCTGTATACATAGGCAAAAAAACACTTCAAATTTTGAGACTATGCTACAATCCAACATTCAACAACAAAGCAAACTCCTCACACAAGTAACATTCCCATCCTCCTCTATGGTAATGAGATAAAATTCAGACATCCTAACCATTAATTACAGTGGTAAAAGTAATATTTTGTAATGTTTTTACTTAAATTTCGGCAGAGCTTTCCCTATATTGGGAGCATACCTCCTGTATACATAGGCAAAAAAACACTTCAAATTTTGAGACTATGCTACAATCCAACATTCAACAACAAAGCAAACTCCTCACACAAGTAACATTCCCATCCTCCTCTATGGTAATGAGATAAAATTCAAACATCCTAACCATTAATTACAGTGATAAAAGTAATATTTTGTAATACTTATAAGTCTATATGCATGTTCCCGATGCGACATTGATCCTCCAGTATGCAAGCATGAACTGAGTCCATCGGGTCCTCCCCGTCTGTTACTAGAATTCTACTCTGAAATGGAAATGGCTTCAGGGGTCGTCCAATACTGTCTCCAATGTGCCCATACATCTTCGGTCATGTAGCAAGGTCGGACACCACCAGTTTTTAACAAGCAGACTAAATCTCTGTAACGTGCCCGCGCACGAGTCTCCCACACAGAAGGCATGATATCGTCAAACGCCGAGTCCCAATAACATTTTTTCTTATGAGACAGACAAAACAAAAACCAAATTGTAAGCAAGTGTAAAATATAATTTGTTATGTAACAAACTTTATCATAAATGTTTTACCTTGAATTCTTCGAAATAAAAATTCTTTGTTTCCTCTGACACATTCTTCCAGGCAAACCCATCGTATTCGATTCTGTTTTTGAAAGAGGTTGTCATTATGCGTGAGCACTTTCCTGAAGGATTCAATCTAAGATACAACAATGTGAATAATGTTAGTACAAGTAATAACTGTCATTAAAATCATAATGAAGTGAAATATTAATTACTTACTCCTCAGCTGAGATATTGATGTACATTCTTCCATCATCTCTAATTGAGCCAGGCGTAGGCTCTTCCGCTTGTTCTGTTCCTGACCCCTGAGGTGGCATAGATTCAGGGTGTGCCATAGGAGTGGAATCAATGGAAAAAATGGTAGATGGTGCAATAGTTGGGATGGGCGGTGATGCGGCAGCCTCAGTGCTAGCATTGAGCCCATGCGATGGGGATCCTCCATTACCAGTGCTGTCATCGCCATCATGCAACCTGAGACACGGAGGAATCGCTGTTCTCTTCTTTCGCTTAAACATTTTTCAACCTGCCATTATAAGGAAAATGCATATTGTCAAATAATAGAAAATAATTACATTGTAATAAGTATATTAAATTAATATCAAAGTCAGTGCAATATTAATTGGTCTCACATGATAAGCAAGTAGTTAAACAAATTATTCGCTATCGTCACTAAGCTGTAAATTGTAATTCAAATCATCCTTATTTTCCGATGTATAAGAGGAAAATTCTGGCTCGTCATCAGATCCATCGCCAACCAAAGTTTCTTCATCATCCTCACCATCAATGTCAACAAATTCATTTTCCGCATAGTTCAATGGTTCGTTTTCTTCAAAATTCAGAGAGTTGTTGATTTCATGAACTTCCGGTTCTTCCTCCTGAAATGCATCATTATTTTCAGAACGTTCACTTTGTCCGGCGCCTTTCCTTTCATAAATGCCTCTTGGTTTGACTTTGCACGCTGCAAACCATTCTGATCTGTCTCGCTTTACGCTCGGATAGGAGACATAATATACCTGGCCCACTTGCATTGCCAACACAAATGGTTCAAAGTTCCTCAATCTTCTATGCTGGTTAACTTCAACTAAATTGCATCTGGTATGTATTTTTGTTCCCACGTTAATAGTTGGATCATACCATTCGCACTTGAATAATACACAATGTTTTATTGGCAACGCGGGATACTCGACTTCAATTATATCAACAATTTGCCCATAATAATCCATCAACTCTCCTTGAATGCAAACCCCACTGTTTACCGTTTCTTTGTTATGACCATGACTCTGTGTATGAAATTTATATCCATTCAAGAAATACACCGGAAATGATTTAACATATCGCAAAGGTCATTTTGCAAGATCAGTGATGTACTTGTTGTCAATTGCATTTGTTGATGCCTACATATTCCAATAAGCTAACATCATTTAAATCATATATTTCATATATTCGTGTATGTATGGACATATATGGTGAAAATCACAACTTACATATGTCTTGAACCAATCATGAAAGTGCTTTTCGACTTCCTTGTTCACCTCATTTTCATTTTTCTCAGGCATTAGCTCACGTATCCATTCCTCAAATAATCTAAAATGCCAATATCAATTTATATATTACACTCTTGACATAGTAAAACAATATATCACAATTTAGCGTATTTATTAAACTTACCTCACATAAGGATGAACTTCCTCACAATTCAATAAAATATAACTATGGGCCGCTATTAATTCATCCTCTATTAGCATTTTCCTTATTGAACGGCCATGTAAACGCCCAGGATATGTAAAAATGGATAAGTTTCTGTCCTGAGAACTTGATGCTCCGCCATCATCATTACGTGGTACTTTTCGCTGTCTCGTGTGTATATGAGGCTCAAAATAATGCGAACAAAAAGTACTTACTTCTTCAACCAAATAAGCATTACATATTGAACCTTCAACTATAGCTTTATTTTTTACGTTTTTCTTCAAGTGAAATAAATACCTGCATGATATATCTTAATGCCATTAATTAGCATACAAAGGTATAATATAATTTCAATTGAAGGTCATAGATAGTTACCACTCAAATGGATACATCCAACGATATTAAACCGGACCAGGGAGTTTCGCCTCATGTGCTAAATGCATGGGGAGATGCTCCATACAGTCAAAAAAACTTGGAGAAAAAATTGCTTCAAGTTTGCACAGGATTACTGAAATTTCTATTTCCAATCTTGCCATATCTGCCGCATTTATCTTGCAGGCCGTTAATGTTCTGAAGAACATACTTAGCTCTGTTATAGCTTCCCACACTTTTGTCGGCATACACATCTATGGAGGCAAATTATATGGAGTAATTATGATTGGCCATGACAAATATTGTTGCCCTGATTGACCAAAAGATTGAAATCCGTCAGTGCTCAAACACAGCCGAACATTTCGAGATTCAGCAGCAAAATCAAGATGGGTGTTATTGAAATGTTTCCATGCAACTGCGTCGGATGGATGGCTCATTATTCCACCTGTACTTTTGTGCTCATCATGCCATCTCATATGAGGTGCAGTAACTTCAGATGCATATAGTCTTTGAAGCCTGGGAGTCAATGGAAAAAAATACATACGTTTCCAAGGTACCAATTTCTGCTGATTACCACCACTTTTAGATTTGTACCTAGGTTGACTGCAAAATTTGCACTCTTGTAAATTGATGTCATCCCTCCAAAATAACATACATCCCAACCGACAATAGTCAATTTTCTCAACAGGCAAACCTAAACCACTGATCAGTTTCTTCACATTGTACAAATTATCAACCATTTTATGGTCAGGAGGCAATGATTCATTATACCAAGCAAGAATTTGGTCAAAACCTCGATCCGAAATATGGCATTCGGATTTTATATTCAATATCCGAGCTACAGAAGATAACTGAGTCATGTTATCGCAGCCTGGCCATAACTCCTAATCTGCTGAATTTAGCAAATCATAAAATTTTGTTGCATTTTCGTTGGGTTCTTCTAGCATTGGTGTACTTTCCCTAAAATCATGGCCAGCTGCATCGTAAACCATTTGAACGTATGGATTACCAGTCACCCCTACATCATCGGCTACAAATTCCCCCTCTCTTTCAAAGTCACCCTCAGTTGTCCACATGTTACCCACATTTCCACTCGATGTACTACAGATTGATGTTTCTCCATGTCGTGTCCACTCAAAATAATTTTGCACAAATCCCTTTCGTTACAGGTGAAAATACACTTCATCGACTGACAGATAACTAAGGTGTTGTCATTTTTTGCATGGACATCTTATTTTAGCCCCGTCCATATATGCAGGTTGAGAACTGGCATATTCAATAAACGACTGAACCCCTTCCACAAATTTAGGATTAATGTAACCATCTCTTATTTTTCGTCTATACATCCAAGATCTATCTACGTTACTCATAATTAATTCCAAAACTGTTACATGAACAAGGAGACATCTCAAATAGAATTATAAAAATCTTATTCAAAAAAAAATTAATATATTAGACAATAATGCTAGCAACTCATAATATAACTACTTTTATATTAAATATATGATTAATTACGACAATTGCTAGTCAATTAAACAAAAGTTATACGGACTATTATGCTAAAAACAAAAAAAAAATACAAATTTATCATATTATAGTCAATAACCTAGATAATAATACTAATTAAAAAAATAACTTTACGAGAATATTACACTCAATAACCTATATTATAATAGTGATAATAATAATTATTATAGTAATAATATTTTCTTAATTTAATCCAATTAAATTGAGTTTGGTTCACATAATAAAAATGAGTATAAATCAAATTATTATTTTAATTATATTTCATAATCCACAATTTCAAGAAAGGGAAATTATTATTATTATTATTATTATTATTATTATTATTATTATTATTATTATTATTATTATTATTATTATTTCAAAATTAAATTTAAAACTTGTCCGATTCAACTTTTATTTTGTCAAATATTGATTTTCTATATAAATTGTATATCATAATAAATTTCAATGTATTGAATATCTTTAAAAAAAAAAAGCATTGAATATGGTTGAACTATCGTGACTTTGTTAATTTCTGTATCAAATTATTGTAGAGTGGTTCCAAAAGAGTGGAAACCATATATATACACATGGTTCCTATGATTATCGTATGAAAAAGCACATACGATATTGGAAAGTTTAATTAGCTGAAGTGTTTAGTAATTAAATTCTTTCAAGAATAAGAGGCGGGTTGGATTTTGACAATCTAACTCTAACCAACAAAATTATACTTAGGTAGGTATCGGGACAGCAGATTAAGGTGGGTGGTGTTGGAAGTGAGAAGAGGAGGTTTCTGGCATTTTATTGGTAGTTAAATTCATGTGGATCTGATGATCGAATTAATGCTATTCTTTACCATATATAAAATAAAAATAAAAAAGATTAGATCTTGAAACGTAGGAATGGTAGTTAAAATTAAAGAAACTGAATAGCAATGGCGACTGGTAGAAAATCACAAGATCTACCTGCACTGCATATGTTGATCTCATTTTCACATGTATTTTGTTATTGATAACCGGCAGTTAACAATATGAAGTGTTTGATAAAAAGTTACTGATACTTTATTATTTGATGCTCATATTCTAAATAAATTTAAATGTTTAATTTATTTTTTTTTTCAATAAGTATTACATTTTTCCTTAATATCTTGCATAACATATATAAAAATAAAACTATATTTTCTCATAACAATATAATTATCTCTTATGTACATGTATTTTTTTTTTATCAAATAAGAATAAATATATATATACAATAAAAACAAATTTCTCAAACAAAATGCTAATCTTATTATTTTATATATAATAATACTAACAACATTAAATTTATCATTTTATCAATTAACCATAATCCTAGTAATATTAATAACACTAACAATCATCTATTTCAACAAATGTTTAACATTCTAACAACAATTAACACTAATTAATTCATTGTATTTTTTAAAAATAACAAAATATTTAATTAACATAACTAATTTAAATTAATTCTAACAACAATAAACACTAATTAAAAATTAATTTTTTCTTTGAACAATAGTTAATAATTCATAGTTAACAGTGTCTAATTAAGTTAAATAAATTAATAATAATAATAATAATAATAATAATAATAATAACAATAATAATAATAATTAAAAAAAGGGAATAGGGGCAGATCGGCGTACCTGACGCCGAAGGAGAGGAGAGGAGGAGGAGGCGGAGGAGGGAGGACGACGAGGCGGAGGAGGAGAGGAAGCCAACGCTGGAGCAGCGGCGGTCGACGGCGGCGGAGAAGAGAAGGCGCACGGAGAGAGGGAAGAAGAGGGAAGATCGGAGCGGGGAAAAAAGAGAGAAGGGAGGGAAGAGAGGAGGAGGAGGAGGAGGGGAGGGGACCGGCGATCGGACGGGAGGGGCGGTCGTCGGCGGTGAGAGGGCAGGGGAGCGGACACCGGAAGGTAGAGTGAGGGGAGAGGGAGGAGAGAGAGGGGATCGGGGGGGAAGGGATTAAATCTGGATTTAATTCAGATTTCCCGACGGAATCAATTTTCGTCGCTATTTTTAGCGACGGAAATTGCATTCCGTCGCTATTTTTAGCGACGAAAATTGCATTCCGTCGCTATTTTTAGCGACGGAAATTGCATTTCGTCGGTAATTAGCAGCGGAATAGTACTTCCATCGCTAAAAGTATTTTAGTTTTTAAATTTATTTTTTTTCGCGACGGACTTAGATATCCGTCACTAACTATAGCGACGGTTTCTAACTCCGTCGCCAATTATAGCGACGGATTAAAATTTCGTCGCTAAACGTAAATTAATTTTTTTTTTGTAACGACGGATTTATATTTCCATCGCTAATTTCTGTCACAATTTTTGGAGGGAAGGTTTGGCGCCCTTTTTCGCGACGGACGTTATTGTCCGTTGCTATTTTATCCACGGAATTAATTTTTCGTCGCTAAATGGCGATGGAATACATATTCCGTCGCTATTTAGTGACGGTTTCGAGTCCGTCGGTAAAAATCCGTCGGTATTAACACTTTTTCTTATAGTGGATAATCACCAGCCCAAGCCTTGTACCTTTTGGTATATCAAATGGAGATCCGATCGGTCGTTATGCTCGTGATACGCTAGACCCGTTGGCAGGGACCATGTTGGGGTAGCCCAAAAAATCACCATCGACCAAAGCCCCTGTAATGATAAATAGAAAGCTCCCCTAGGTGGTATGCTCCTTAATACGATGCTTGTGATATGGGCCGTTACGTATTAAACGAAATCAAGCAAATTAAGTGGTCCTTTATCAAAGGCTTTCATGCCCCGGTAAGCCCACCTTAACTTGATTGAATTGTCCAAATACGTAATGGCCAAAACCCATACGAATGTGCATTAGATTACGACTGTTATGCTGTCGGCTTACCACCGTGCACCATACGTGTCCAATGGGTTCCCTATTAACCCTTGGATAAAACCCACCTAGGAAAGAGACCACATTACCCCGTGTGTGGAAGAAATAAGGTCGGAAGGGTCTATTTGCTTGCGTGTGTTTGTCTATCCTGCACCAGCACGGCCATGCATTGCATTTCAATCATGCATCATCCTAACAAAGGTGTGTTCTGCAGCCATCATAGATTCGTCCAGGTGGTCTAGAGGTCCTGACGGTCGGTTGAGAAAGATTTCCCCAAAGCTAGTGTCAGATCAGAGTTCAGACTCATCAGTAGAGATAAGAATGTCGGATCCATCAAGTGGTTCAGATGTGACTAGGGCAATGATCGCCGAAGAAGTGGGGAGAAGGTTAGAAGAGTTCGAGGCTAGAATAATGGCGATGATGGGTAACCTCACCACTACCCTGGCCCCACCTGCTCGGCACCAAACTGCTGCTCCGATTAGGGAGCCAGAGGAGCAAGGGGCTATTAGAGAGGATCCCCCGGCGGTAGCTGACCCACCTACAGTTGAGCCAAGGGCACCAGTACCTATCGAGCATAGGGAAGGCCCTAAGTCTGAAGTTGATATGTGGGAGGAGCTAGAGGATGCAATGTGGAGGAAGATGGAAGAAAGGTTCGAAGCCATGTCAAAGATGTTGAAGGTGGGGGGAGGAATGAACCCCGAGGATAGGGAGCTGGACAGTGATGATTTGGTTCCTCGGAATTCAAAATGCCTGACGTTCCCAAATTTGACGGCACCTCCGATCCCACTGCACATATAAAGCAGTACTCACTAGTGATGAAGGGTACTACCTTAACGAGGAGACAAAAGATCGAGTACTTTTATTTGAGCTTAACTGGTCCAGCAGTGGATTAGTATCTTAGGTTGGACCGGTGGACAAAAGAGGACTGGGAGTTATTGACAGAAGAATTTCTCAAGCAATACGATTGCAGTACAAGAATGGAGGTAACTCTAAAAGATTTGGAACTGTTACAGCAAAAGGCAGAAGAGTCTTTTCACGAATACCTCACCGATGGAGGAACAGAGTAATGGAAATGAAATGCAAGCCTGACACCCCGGACCAGATTTGACTATTCATTTGGAATGCTAGCCCTTATTTGAGAGATGGACTGAAAATGAAGGGGTTGAGAGACTGGGAGTCTTTGAAACACATCACTATAGAGGCTGAGGGAGAGTACCTTGCGAGAAAGGTGAGCGGTGAGGCCTATGCCAAGAGAGGTTACGCTAATCAGGGGGCAAACAAGTCAGCGGGCTCCAGCAGTGGCAATAGAAGTGGGACGATGGCTGAGGTATCAGCAACAGCGGTCGGTCAGAGATACTTCTCAAATCTGGGTTGGCCTTTGTCCTGGGTATTGAAGCGATTGATAAAGGAGGGGAAGCTATAACCCCTGTAACCCAAACCAGCCAAGACCCAAGGAAAGCCGGGGCATAAAGAACATGAATATTATGCCTTCCACCAACATACCGGGCATCTGACGGATAACTGTGTAATGCTGAGGCACCAGGTTCAGGACCTGATCGATAGCAAGCATTTCACTGATCCTAAACAAAGAGAGAGCAAGAAGAAGCCCAACTATAATACTGTACCACCACCTGTCTCTATGATTGGGTCAAGCCTACCTGAATGGCATGACTTGCAGGACTTATACGGTAATGATTATATCGCCATCTCCCGTCCTGAGATAAGCGAAGAAAGGATACCTGTAGCGGCAATAAATCATTGGTCCGTTAGCAAGAAGGAGAGGAAGAAGAATTGAGTACTCAAGGGGAGAAGGAAGACGATTCTTGGGGATGATGATAAATCGTCGACCACAGCATCCACGTTGGCAAGAAAGGAAGAAAATAGCTATTTAGATGTTCTCTTTTTTTATTTTTGAACTATTTAATGACGATGTTTTTTATTCGGATTTTTATGAAATGAATGACTTCACTCATCTGTGCGATATTTTCTTGTGATTTCACTATGCATAATCATGACACATTCATATTTAATAATGATTCAAAAAATGTCATTTTATTTAATCTCAAAACATTGGGGAACCCAAAGAAAATCTTGATAGCATCTATTATGACTCCTGAAGTGAGATAAAATTGGAGAGAATAAAACAAATAAAATAAAAAGTCTTTGCCTGGACCTACGAAGACATGCCAGAAGATGATCATGAAGCCACCGAGCATGCTATGCCAAACATAGCCTAATCATGGACAAGTGACACAAAAGCTCAAAAGACTCAAGCTGAAATAAGTAGAAGTGGTTGAAAGGGGAGATCCATAAGCAGAAACAGGGCCAAGGTTCTTACTGAAATAGAACACCCCACTAGGTTGAACAACGATGGTCCCAATGGTTAAAAACAAAAGTGCATGTATGTGTAAACTTCAGGATTCGAACGAAGCTTACTAAAAGAACATTGGGGAGCAAAAAAAAAAGAAAAAAGAGAGAGAGAGAGAGAGAGAGAGAAGAAAAGAGAGAATTGATCAGGGGGCAAGGGAATGTTATTAAGGGGCAAGCTTTGTTCAAATCTCGTTAGTCTACACGTATCTGCATTTTGCCGTTCTTCTTAGCCACCGAAAAGGGGCTATAGACTGAATCACAAGCCACCCAATCAGTTCATCAATATAGAGGATGCGCAATACGAGGGGTATTCTTGTGTTGTTGTCGCTCATGCCTGCCACTGAAGAAACCTGAAGACTAATCCATGAGCCATCCACCCAGTCCGTAAGTATAAAGGGTGTGCTGTACGAGAGATGATCTGATGACATACAGATGAGATGCCAAACGAGAGGAAGGCCAAGAAGGTGATGGAGTAGACCCATTCTGGGGTCTGCAATTGGAACCCTTACAAGAGTCACGCTCTATATCTTGAGGCGTGAGGTAAAAACATTACTGCCCGTTGAAGCACGCACGTCAAATCCTTAGGGGGCAGTCATGGAAGCAACAGCTATTGCAACTAAGCACGTCAAACGGAAATGGGTTCCGAGATTACTATCGCTATCAGATCTATCAGAAAACACCTTATCCAAGAAAGTTAAAAAGCACCCGCCGGAAGAATAAGATTGGGTCTTCGGGCAAATAGCTCCGGGTATTCCAGGCGGACGAGGTAAATTCAGGCTAACATATGAAGACCCATTCGTTCCTGAAAAGTGGTTATCCAAGAAAGCAGCATCCCAACAGACAGTGAGGGAAGCAAGTTTAAAGAGCCAGATCGACATCAACAGATCCAAGGAGGTCCATGGCTAAAGACTAAAAAAAAAAAATCAAAAGAAGAGAATAAATGCCCCGCGGGTCAAAAATCGAAAAAAGGCGGCCTTGCTAAAATTGGGCACCTCGTCAGGGTGAAAACCGAAAAAAGGCACTCTGGTCAAAAATTAGAGGCTCGAGAGAAAATATCCATTCAAGAAAATCCCAGAGGGCTGATTGGAAATAAGAGTCTGATAAGATCCATTTTGAGATTAAATGTAATTTTGCATTCTGAATCTGTGTTAAATGGTGATTATGTATGGAGAAATCATACTGAAACATACACAATTTTTGCAAATACATAAAATAAAAGCAGTTTAACTCATCATTTCCTAGTTCTTTTATAAAAAGTGAAATCTAAATGGCTATACTCTACTTCTGCTCTCATCGACCGGATGCCTAAGTCGATGGGTCTTGTCATCTACTGCAGGGCTGGGTACCCTTCTATTACATGCACTTATAGAGGTAGAGGGTGTAGTCTTTGACCAGAGCAGGTCATCTGGCATACTCAAAATTTTTTGGTCCCAGCATAGGATCAACACATTGTTACTGTCTACCCTCTACCATTCTCGCTACTCAGGCACTTCAGTCGATCCATCCAGATATTAACTGTGAAGCCAATTCTATAGCACCCTTATAATAGGAATCAAACTCATACAACCACAATCTGAGGCATAAGTACATGCCGATCATACCTGGGAGATCTTTCGCGACAACTTCGACTTCTCTCTCTATAAAAAAAAAAGTGGCCGTTAGAGATGAAAATCGTGACTGGCGCTCTAAGAAAAAGTTAGGCCAAAGGGGAGGCTGAAAACCTGGCAACAGGCAGTCTGTCCTATAAAAAAATGAATAAAAGCCATTGGATTGGGTTGGGTCCGTTCCAGGCGAAAAATAAGGCATAGGGTTATGTGAAAATTATGCGAGGATGCATTTCCCGCTAAGAAAAGCTAGTGTGAAAATCCATGAGGGATGCACTACCTTCAAATAATGACTATACGTATCAGAAGAGAACCTCATAATCCCACAGAGGCATGAGACTCAAAAGCAATCCCAGAGGGCATCGATCCTGCGGCAAGTTACGACCAAACCGGCTATCGCCTCTGAACTCACTTAGATGAATCCTTATCTTGCATTACTGCATGCATATGCATCTCACGTGCATGCTCATCACTTTTCCTGCATATTTTGCTTTCTAAGTCTTGCAGACAGAGAAAATCAATGCCAACGCTAATCAGAGGGCAAGTGATGACATTGGTCAAAACACCAATCCCACCAACTGTCCGAAGACCTCTTAGGTGGCGGCAAACCAAAGACCTCGCAGAGAGCGATAAAGTGACATTACTACAGATAATTTCCCTTCAGCGGATGGTAACAGGTTTTGGGTCAAAGTCCCTAAAACCAAGATGACACTCTTCAGGATCCTTGGGGGCATGGTGGAGCAGCAAAGCCGCATCCTTAATGGACCTTTGACCGCCTAGGACATGCTTTGCAGGAAATATCCAAAAAGAGAAGTCCAAAAGGTTCAGAAGAATGTCCCGCTCAGGAGAGCAGTCTAGAAGGACACCCAATTCAGAAGAACGCCCCACTCAGGAGAGCAGTCAAGAAGGACACCCAGTTCAGAAGAACGTCCCACTCAGGAGAGCAGTCCAGAAGGACACCCAATTCAGAAGAATGCCCTGCTCAGGAGAGCAGTCCAGAAGGACACCCAGTTCAGAAGAATGCCCCGCTTAGAAGAGTAGTCGAGGAGGACATCCAGAAGAATGCCCCGCTCAGAAGAGCAGTCCAGAAGGACACCCAGTTCAGAAAAATGCCCCGCTCAAGAGAGCAGTCCAGGAGGACACCCAGTTCAGAAAAATGTCCCACTCAGAAGAGCAGTCCAGAAGGACACCCAGTTCAGAAGAATGCCCCACTCAAAAGAGCAGTTCAGAAGGACACCCATTTCAGAAGAACAACTTCGCACTTTGTAAGTCTGGAGCAGACTCGGTGCAGCCCAGAAGAGCAACTCTCGCATTTTGTAAGTCTGGAGCTGACTCGATGCATCACCTAGAAGGATGAAAATCGTTCCTCATTCTATATGAAGACCTAAGGAGATGATTTCATTAGCGATCCGGGAAGCCAACCGCCTCAGATATGCTTTTCTTTTCTTTCTTGTCTGAATTTTGGCTCACTTAGGCACCTAAGTCCTAGAGTTCCCCAAAATTGGGGGCAACTGTAGACACCGGGTCCTGAGGCGATCCAAGATCAGAATTACTTGATGATGAAAATGTTACTTATTCACAGGAAAAAGGCAAATAGAAGTGATGATTTTCTCAAAAATAAATAATAAATAAAAATAATTTTTAGTTAAAAAAATGATTTGAATTGAGGCTTGTGGTGTGAGCCCATCTCACATGAGATGCAGCCTCACACCGGTGAGGCCCATCTCACGTAAGGGGCAACCTCATATTGGTGAGACCCATCTCACCAACGTGAGATGCAGCTTCACTGCCTCACGCGCCAACAGCCCCAACGTCTCTCTTTTCCATGTTTCTAGGGATCTTGTTGGGACATGCAGGGGGATTTCTGATTTTTAGAGGAGGATCCTAATTGGCAGAGAGGGGGATCAGGGGTTTTACAAGGAATATGCCTAAG
Source organism: Excoecaria cochinchinensis (assembly GCA_947683425.1). Taxonomy (NCBI): domain Eukaryota; kingdom Viridiplantae; phylum Streptophyta; class Magnoliopsida; order Malpighiales; family Euphorbiaceae; genus Excoecaria; species Excoecaria cochinchinensis. The sequence goes on from CANTUQ010000146.1 coordinate 24,441,120, forward strand.
AAAACCCTAGGTTTTTACAAGAAATATAGATAGAAAAAGTGGAAAAATGGAAGGGGAGGGGATTTTTAAAAAGAAAAACGTAGAAAGAACCCAGGAAGAAAAGACCTTTGAGAGCAAGAAAGCGATTTTTGTTCTTGAAGCATTTTGAGATTGATTTTGAATCCAGGAAATTAATTCCTGAGAAAATCAAAGAGGAAATCAAAACTTCAAAATCTACAGATCAAATATCATTATGAGGGTAAATACTGGGATCTTTGCCTCTTCTTTCTTCTTATTTCTTCTTATTTTCTTTCTCTTTCTCGTTGGTTTTTATCTGTTACCTCTGTGTTTGTACATATTATATATATATATATGTGTTGTGTGATTTGTTTAATCCGTTCATTGCATTTACGTTGTTGTTACGCTTAAATCAGTATGTTTCGTGGCTTTATCATGCATGTTTGATCATCGGATTTTGCATTTGTTAGGCCCATTATTCATACTCTGTTCACCTCTGTTTTTCCGTTTCTTTGAGTCAGCGATTTTGTTTTACTTGTATTTTGATTCCCGATCGGATTTCGTTCTTGTTTCTTACTTAGATTGTGGTTTGCCCGATCGGATTTTGTGTTTCTCGGTCGGGTGGCATCGTGTTCCCCTGTGACCGATCGAATTTTGCATCGTTTTCTCGATCAGAATCACTGCGCATCGCATGACTCGTGAAGAGCACTCACGAGTCGCGAGTGCGCTTCACAACTCGAGAAGAGCACTCACGAGTCGTGAGTGCACTGAAGAGCACTCACGAGTCGTGAATGCTCATCACGACTCGTGATGCTCTTAGCTTTTCATTCCCACTTTCTTTTTACATTTCATTTGCATTTCCATGACTTTTGGCCACATTTTGTCTTGTAGTGTGAACAACCTCACGTGTTTTGGTCTTAATTTACTTAAACTTTTATACTTTAACTTTTATTCCTTAACTTCCATCATTTTTTATTCTTCACGTTGGTTTTCATTCTTCATTGTTTTTTAGTTCTTCTTTAACTTGCTATTTTATTCTATTTTAGTTTTTAACTTAATTATTTTTAATATTTGCATATTAATATATTTTCAAAGTTTATTATTATTATTATTATTATTATTATTACTTAATGTTAATATTATTAATATTATTTAATTCATGATTATTTTGCATTATTTTTTATCACTATGTTTATTATTATTATTATTATTATTATTATTATTATTATTATTATTATTATTATTATTATTATTATTATTATTATTATTATTATTATTATTATTATTATTATTATTATTGTACATATTTAGTTAATATTAATTATTATTGTGTTTGTTATCATCATTTTAATGTTGTTATTGTTGTTGTTTGATGTTATTCATG